>CM033641.1:25509066-25535729 GCA_019512145.1 Engystomops pustulosus
TAACTCACGGCCACGATGCGCGATCTCGAAACGAGGCCGAGTTACTGCGCATGCCAGAACCCGCTTCCTCGCGAGGCGCCACTCCCAGAGCTGCGCGCCGAAGATCAAGGTAGGCGGGGAAAATCCTACTGGGGAAGTCTTGGAGTAGCCTCCAAACCGGGTACCTCCGTGTCCGGCTAACCACCCCCGGTCCGCTTACTTAATTAACTGATTAGGGCCATAAAGTTTATGCTCCGCTATCGGAGTGAGGATTAGCTCTAAAAGGGCTATCCTCACGTCCATACATCCACCTACCACCCGATCTCCTTTAGATTAGATTCGTGGTGGAGGTGCCCTTTAAGGTTAAAGTAAGTGGATAATAAGAGGCAGAAAATATACTTATCCCAGATTGTTGTATCTTGTTGATAACACTGGGAAACAGTATGCGCCATAATTTAGGCGCACTACTACAACCTAGGCGCACAAATTGATAACTGTCCCATAGTGGTTTGGGTGTGCTGCAACATATTTCACTGCATCTAACTTTATTTATGCCTTAAAGGTTAAAAAAAACCCTGGCAAAAAACTAACCTGCTCTGAGCAGTACATTTGAAAAAAAAACTCCCTTTTCATTACTGGAAAAAAAGGTCTTCATTCCCAATTGAAAATTAACTCATGCAACACAAAAAAATCCTTCAGCGCACCATTTGAAAATGGCGTCAAGTCATCATTTTCTATAAGATCATCTTTCGGAGTGGGATGTGTCAATCTTAATTTGAAGATTTTTAAAAATGTTATCAGACTACATTTCCTATATATAATAAAAAAGGCCAATAACCTCATTAGCGCAAAAAAGTTTATATTTTTTTTACATATCTTTAACTTTATCTCTGCACTTTTAGTCCATCAGACATCTATGTTATTTTTGAAAAGCAAATTCAATACATGGTGCTCACCAAAAAATATGACATGAAGTATCTGCGCTAAGTTTTGGTCCAGATACTAGGGTCGCATCCATAGATCTTCTAGGTAGGTTGCAGCTCCAAAAGACTGTAAGAATGTTATGGTAAGTGGGATAAGGTCTTCTCACTGTATACCTTGGTAAAACGGTTTGATGTGAACTGTTATCTTAGTTATAACCTATCGTTTTGTATTTCTAGAATTGCTAAAAAAATGTCCAGTTAATTATAGTACCAAAAAAGTACATTCAAATGTTAAAAAAATGGCTGCTTTCTTCTCTTCACTTTTGCCAAAACCAACAATTTCAATATTTCTAAATATCATCTAGGAAGCATTCATCATACAGAAGCGCATCATGCACCAGCATGTTATGAAATGCCCTCTCTCTGCCCGCCGCTGAACCTTCTGATACCTTCAGCTGCCGATGCGCTGTCATCCAGACAGTCCCTAGAGTGAAAGAATTATGTAGTGTGACGGAGCTCTATATAGTCTTCTAATCCAAGTTTCCTTCCAGATTTGTATATATGTACATCCTTCATCCTTCAATAAATCAGGAAGATAAGGCACCATACAGACACGGAACCGCTCAGGGTTCTTTTAATCCTCAGAATCTAGTGGTAGCATGCTCCGCTATACAGAAAAAAGATGCAGACATAGCGTAGATAGTTCCAAAAATCAATAGTTTATTTTTAAAATATCTCACATACAGCCAGATAAAAATGCGCATAAACAATCTACGAGGACGCCAAGTCATCGCCCCGAACCAGGGTTTCACTGTTGCTTCTTCTGGGCAAGTCCCTGGAGTGGAATTGTGAAATAACTTGAATATCTGAATGGGTTGCTGGTTATAGCTAGGACTGTCCCTAGCCGGTCAATTACACCCCGGGTATGCCCACCCTTCACACCGCCTACAGCCCTCTGGTGCGAGGTGTGCAAAGGCGAATTAACATGCCTGGTGGTTCGCTAGGAATTGTAATTATTTCAGGGCTTTTAAGGAAAAAAACCCTGGTTTACAGGCCCTGATATGCCCCCTCCGAGTGAAAAATATATTTTGTCCTGGGTAGATAAGTAAGAGCTCATGAGAATATTTAACACGTTTCACCGAGTCGGAAATATTAAGTTTTCACAAAGCTAGAAATCTTTGAGCAGGTGCAATGTAAACTGAGATGCCTAAATTCAATAGGATAGCTACGCGACAGCGTTTTTTGTGGCTCCGAGATTTATGCAAACATTGAATATTTCATACAGTCTAGTACAGTGATGGCGAACCTTTTGAGACAGAGTGCCAAACGACAACCAAATACACTTTTCACTGTGAAGTGCCAACACGACCTTGCCCTTTTTTGTTTTTGTTCATTTGCATTTTTTCACTCCCCACCTTCAAAAACACAACTTTTTTTATTTTTACACTTAAAGAGCTCTGAGGGCTGTTTTCTGCTTAACAAATTACAATCTATAGTGATAGTATTTAATATTATATGCCATGTACTGGGAAGCAGGAAAACAATCTTCCAAATGCAGTGAAAAAAAGCCACATTTGCGCTATTTTCTTGTGGGCTTGATTTTAACGCTTTCACTGTGCACCCCAAATGACATGTCTACTTTATTCTTGGGTCAGTGCGATCACGGGGATGAAAACATTCTTTAAGGTTTATAAGTGTTTTCATACATTTACAAAAATTGGATTTGGGGGGGTTATACGGCGCTTATCGGGAGGGTTTAGAGCAGTAACTTATTGCAAACTGTTCTCACATCTTTCAATGTATCGGCCGCCTGAAGGCCTCCAATAAGTGAAATCCTTCTATTCTGACAAGAATTAAAAAAGTACTCAGTATAGATTTTAAAAAAACTATTTTTGGTGAAGAAACCCAGCGCTTTATTTTTTGGAGGGTAGGGTGTTTTGCTTCAGTTTTAATGTTGCTTTTTAGCTGCACTTTTGTCCGATACAATTCAAATCCTTAGCATTAGTGATCGATTTAAGATTATGTTGAGTAAGGCACCCCAGCAAGTAGCTGCCGCGATGGACAGTCCCTTCTACTTCTCAGGCCCTGGACTTCTCATCCATCAGTCACAGGTCACAGTTGCTGGAAAACAAGCCTAACCGATTACAGACTATAGGCAATGATATAAAGAGACCACAGCACTCTATGGTTCCTTCATCAATATCTATGTCTTAGAAAACCAGTCTCAGGATTATACCATTAAAATCACCACAGAAATCACAGTGAAAATTCGGCAAAACATTTTTTTAAGCAAAATAGGTACAATAATAATGTGGCAGATCATTTAGAAGTTTCGTTCCCTTCAATTAAGGATTCATTCAGACGGCCGTGTGCTCGCCAGGAATGAATCCCTGGTGAACGTAGTGCCGGTAAGGAAAGGGGCCTTCTTCACCCTCCACCCTCCATAGGAAGATGAGCGGCCAGTGTCGCTCACAATCCGGTGATATACACGTGTGTCCACTGTCCGTGACCAAGACCCATAGAATTCTATGTGGTCCGTGATCTGCCACATTATGTGACCAGTATGACTGTTCCCAATGGCCGTGTGAATGAGCCCTTATATTGGTGAAATTTCCTGGAGATGGGCCATAATTCTTAAACTTTAAACCTTTAAACCATTTCCCATCACAGCTCTCCAAGAGCCATCACTTTTCCATTTTGTCCATCTACAGACCTGTATGGGACTTTTTTTTTTTGCAGTAAAAATTGTACTTACCAGTAATATTTGTTAAAACGTGCCAAGTTTTGAGAAGCTGGGAAAAAAATTCCTATTGGTGTAATTGACAAAAAACCCCTCTGTTTACACATGATTAGTGATGAGCGGACCCGGTAAATCCAAAAACCCCAACAGTAATGCCCACTCATTGGCCAATGTTTATTGTTGAAATGACACTAGAAAAGTCGCCAGACAACTTTTAAATTACTGCGGCTGTTCGCGCACTAAACAGAACCTTCGGGGATGACAATCCTATCCAAATGGCCATGTTGGTGCCTGGGTGGGCCTTAGCGGTTTAGAGTTAGAACCCGTTATAAACGGCAGGGGAAGGTTTGAGCCAAACCCAAGCCCGATCTTCTAATAAACTTTTGGTTCTGGCCCACCAACACTACACAATGACACATCCCCTCACTCTTTGGGACACCAAATTTATAAAATTGTGTCTGATTTGAATAAATTTACAAATGTTACTCTTTTGTTCGACATCTAAGATAATTATTCAATACATACACTTTTTTGGATGTGGAGATTTCTAACATTTTATAATTAATTTTTGCAAAAAGGTGGTCAATCTATTGAAGAATCCTTTAAACCAAAGCTAGGATATCTACCATTAAGGACACTACCAGTTAGAATGGCAGGGGTAGCTGTAAGTACCGAGCACCAGCTCAGGTGAGCTGGTGCCGGGTCATTACTACTTCGTTAGTGTTATAACCGCGGTATCGCGGTTTTTAACACTTTTAAACTTTAACCAGGAGAGGCTTCGGCGCTGGCGCGGACCGTGGTGCGCAACATCTCCACTATTTCCTATGTAGGCGCGCAGCGCTGAAGCCTGTTTCTGGCCTAGAGTTTACAAAAGTGTTAAAACCGCGGTACCGCGGTTTATAACACTAAAGAAAGTAAGTACCGGCACCAGCTCCCCTAGCTGGTGCTCTGTATCTTACAGCTTACCCCTACATTCTAAATGGTAGGTTTCCTTTAATGTGTATCCAGAAATGAACTGTTACAAAGTCTAATATTACACATATTGAAATAATGTATGGGGACTTCATAACATTTTCCATATTAGCTAATTTATCCTCTTGGATAAATGAGCAGTTTGGTTTGTCCCCTTGTTTATTTAACAGAGAAAAAGCATATCAGGGTACATATTTATGGGGTATTGGACCAAATTTCTTAGGTTCTGACTAACTTGCCCTATATTCTAGGCCCAAGAAATATTGGCCATTTGTCATGCAGACATGACCGATCATAGAAGTTACAACACACTTTCAACTTGTATAGCAGATGATGTGTCTCCTGTATACCCACAAGTCAAGAGGGTAATGGGGAAATGTCAATTTACCAAATTTTCTGAATAGATTAACTTCACAAGCTGCTGGGTAAAAACTTCAGAACCTATTAACAGGGGTTTTGCCCATAAAGAAATTCTCAAATTTTAATCTCTAGAAATGTTTACACAATAAAGATCATTTTAAAACCCCTGATTTATCGTTTTATTGCTGTTTTAGCTCCATTACTCAGTTGTGTCAGTGTTAGATTCCAGAGTGTGGGCGGGACTCTTAAGCAGACCTTCATGATTCCTCTGTGCTGTGAGATGCTGTGTGTTAGACATGTGCTTAGATTATCAGGTCCAGGGTTTATCTACCTTTATTTAGCTTTTAACATTCTACTAGTATCTGACACATAGAAAAAGAGAGATGGACAGATCAGAGTCATGAATGGATATAAGACACAAGGGTTTATGTTTATGAACATTATATTGTGACTAATATCCTATCCCTCCGATTTTTAAATACGATTCTTCGGAAACTGATAAATTGGGATTTGTTATTGTCTTTCATAAGAGAAGAGCATGATTGAATGGGGCCCAACACTGTTTTTTTCTAAGGATCAAGAAATACGGTAAAACCCTTAAAACTGTAAACATTCAAGTTTAAATCCTAAATAACAGGGTTTTTGGACTGGGCATAGTAATAGGAGTTTCCAAAATATTTCTCTGTTGTTAATTTTTTTTATTCAGGAGATCCAATAATTCTGGTGAAAAATGGAGGTAGTTCTGCTTCCACAAGGAAAAAATCTGAAAGATGACTTTACTTCCTTTGGAGGAAACAGAATTTGCATTCACTACATTGCAATAGTATGTTTTTAGACATTACTCACTGTATCACCACTTAGCTCCATAGGATGCACAGGTAGTAGTCTTTTGAGAGACACGTATGCCGACACTCACCACGCTCACATGGGAATGTAAATTTATAAAAGCCATTTCCCACATAGTTATAAGTGAATTATGACACAGATGTTTCCTCCACATCACATTACGTGTGATCAAAGATGAATAACACCTTAAAATAAGTACAGACAGTACTTGTGAGCCACTCACAGGTTGTTGCCCTCCGGCATTGTAGCAAATTGTTGTAGCTAAAATTGTATTTTAACAAACTGAAAATGTTATTTTACTTAGAAGATTTCTACAATCATCTATCTTTATTTTTACCATATATCAAGTTTTATCCTAATAATCTGAATCTTGCATTGGATAGATTGGCCAAAAACAACTTGATCCTCGATGTTCCAAAAGGAGTCATAATCTTTACCCTAAAAACATTGGTGTACATCAACATTTCCTTTAGGCTTGGTGTAGAGAGTCAATATTCGATTTATACAGTATGTGGCTAGATGAGACGTTACCTGGGATAGTAAATACCTGCCGTAGCTGTAACAAATAGAATGGGTCAAAAAAAATTTTTTGCCAAACCAAAGGGAGAAATCTGTTTTGCTTTTGTATCTGTTGTGTTCACACTACCTTTCTCCTGGCGGTAGTGCTATAGTGATTTGGGTGATTAGAAGGTGGCCATGCGATGGTACCAGTGTTCAACGTCAGCCCGCCCAGAGATATTCCAGGAATAACCCACCCGATGTAGGCACAGGGGAGTTACTTGTGAATACCGCCTGCACTGGTGCTGATAGCTCCCCCTCTCCCTATGTAGCCCCTGACTGTAGTTCTGGAATTAAATGACCAAGCTTGGAATAGTTCAATGTCTTCTTCTATCACTTAGAGCAAGGGATTGTGGGGAGAGAATTAAAAAATCCTTACTGATATGAGACTGCAATCCGGATGTGACTGGAGTATCAGAGATGATACAATGACAGATTGACTACCAGTTGCATTCAAAAGCTGCAGTCATCTGAAATTATATAATGGTAAATTGATGATGCAGCTCTGATGTGACTGGTATACCAGAGATGATATAATGGAAATGAAAATACTTCCGCTCTGAATGTGATGGGGGTATCAGAGGTACTATAATGATGGGTAGGTTACTAAGCATAACATTTCCACTAAAAACATAATCTATGCTCCTGGAGTAAAAGGGGGCAGCTGTACAAAATGTTTGATTGTAAACGCCAGTGCAGTTCCTTTAGAGACCACCCCACACACACACTACAGTGAGGTTTTATATATAGATATCACATAATCAGACAAGTCATACAGATCTTCCAGGTTCTACAATATCTGTATAGCAACCTAAGACCATTCCAGATGGTTCCATCCCTCTAGGTTTCATTCCCTAATAGAGACGTGATGCAGGTAACCTCTCTAGGGATAAAAGCATCTGTATATTAGATGTATAGATTTATTGAAAGCCCCTTAACGGGGCTACATATTCATGTCTTCAAATGGCTAAACATCTTGCGGTTCCCGGAAAAATTTTGTCAGCTCTTACCAAAACCAGTCCTGGTATTGATGCTTATCAGGAACAAAGGCTAACCACAGTACAAACTACTAAAAAATTAATGTTAGCTAAGATACAAGGCACCAGAATGGACCAGCAGGGTTCTGTTGGATGACTCACAAGTTCTTTTATGTTATGTAAAAGCCAATTTCGGCAGACAGCAGGGGAAAAGTGCGAGAAGGAAGATGTGTCTGTCTCAGCTAACTTAATTGTTTGCTACCAAGAGCAAATTAACAGGAACAGACTCGTGTGATGGAACCTGTCACCATAATGTCATTTTTAGCTGGTGAAAGGTTCCAATAGCCTATGTTATGCCTTTGTCAGTACTGAAATCATTTCAGTACTTTTATAGTTATTTTACATTACATTAGTCGATGTGCTCATGTATTATTTATTTCTCCACACCACTCTCCCTCCCTCCTTTGCCTGCTGCATGCACATGACAGGAAGAGAGGGGAGGAGTTGGATGAGTGTGAAGAAAAGGACTATCACAGGCAGACAAGGCTGCCCTGGGGACTCACCACAAGTTGCTGGCAGGGAGTCAGCTATGCGAAATAAACTATTTAAAGTACTGGGAATAAATCACTATGTTGACATTTTTAAAAACTGAATAACATAGGCCATTGAACAAACTAAAAGTGACATTCCTGGTGGAAGGTCGCTTTAAGTTAGTAAGGATAGAATGTAACCAGATAGTCATTCATCAGTGCATCCTCATCTGCACAGAGTGTTACAGCTGCATTCTTCTGGGAAACTCTGGTATTTAGTAGTCGTCACTTGACACGTTTTACCACAATTGTAACATAGAAATGATAGGCCTCCTTGCAAAATCAGGTTGGGCTCACCACCTACAAAAAAGAAATATATCACTCACATGTTGAATACATTTACTGGGCCCCTCAATCAACTTATATACAGCTCCGATGGTATATCGTCATTGAGAGCACTTTGGTACCTTAGTGATGTGTCTTTATAGCTTTGGCTGAATGCTTTACATATTTATTCGATGCTGCACATTAAGTACTGGATCGCGGGTATCTTCGTATGCGACTTATTTAGTACTTATACCAGGGTTGTTCATAGATGTACCCCTCTTTTGTTGGAGGCGGTGGGTTGTTGTGGCCAACCTTACATGGTTGGACCAACCATTTGTCCATTACATGTACTCTGTACATTTATTATTGCTTTTATCATGTTTACTATATCCCTGTCGGAGGGAAATTTTTTGCCTTAAAGATTATTGCACATTGTTGACCATTGTCCTATGGCCACTTTTTGCTTCTTTATAGTAATGCATTTAAATATTGTGTGTCGATATGCTTTACCCTTTTTTGGTTGTGCAGGGTCTAGGCAGTGATGGCGAACCTTTTTAGAGACATAAAAACCTACTTTATGTTGCAAAGTGCCAACATGACAATTTAAGTAGTAACTTATTGATCTCCAGCTGTATCACAGTTTCAATATATGGTGTGCTGAAGACAACAATACAATAGAAAGAAAAATGAGAAATTTGGATTATAGCTTCCATCTAGGGTTCCCGTCCACACCTTCTCGCTTCTTCGTGTAGTCCTGGCAGCCAGGAGGTGTCGCTTTAAAATAGCACTGAAAGAGAGCCATGTCCATGGCCCTGGACCGGCAGGAAACGTCTTGAGTCACGTTCTATCAAATTCTGATACTGGGATGAAGGCCTGAGTGCCCCACAGAAAGGGCTCTGAGTGCCACCTCTGGCACTCGTGCCATGAGTTTGCCACCAACGGTCTATGTATAGTTGTTAGCTCGATGGTATACAGACCAAATTTACATCAATGCCAGCTATCCATGGACTTTCTCTCTCAGCTGCATGTGATTTGCAGTTAGTATTTAGCATTGACGTTGGCTTCAAGAATGTATCATTCCACTGGGACATAAAGAGGTCACAATGTAGAGGGTCACAGTGTACCTCTGAATGTCTGTCGTCGCCATCGCCCCTGCAGGGCGCCGCAGTCCCGTTGCCAGCTCATGTATGGTTGTCCTTTTTCTTGCCTACCATTGATGCAGCAAGGTATACTTCCTACATAACACAGCCAATCCCTGTGGCACTGGTCTCTTTAATGAGTATTAGCTCCCACTGCAAAAAAAAATTTTTGTCAACGAAATAGGTTAAAGACTTCAAGCGAGTGTCAGCGGCTTATTAGCCCTCCAAGATTCCCCAGAGCTCAATTTATAATTGCAACATTTAGGGAATGTTCTGAAAACTCAGGTTTGACTGCTGGAGGCCAGCAGCAAGAGATGCTCTCCCAATATTTTTTTTCAGAAAAAAAATGGTAAGGAACTTTACTCTAAGGAAAATCCACAGGATAGGATACTGGCAAAACTAGTATAGATAGAACATGTCTGTTTAAATACCCAACATGCAATGTTTTCGGCAACGTGATGAGATATTTGGATATCATTATGGTGCTGTGGATGTCAATTTACAGGATGTTACTTTTATCTTGAATTCAGAAAGATTTATTATCAGTTGAAGCGAGAGGAAATATTGGCTGCGAGACAGTTACAATGGAACAGATGTTCAAGATTACACAATCCTTCAAAGCAACAATTTCAAGTAGGTTGTAGTAAAAACATCATGGAGCAAATTTTTATTGGGGGCAGAGGGACAGTCGTGAACCCTTTATAAGAGGGAAATCAGTAGTTATTTTTCTCGGGTGGCAATTTTGTATTCTGTAATGCCAGCACTCTTGTCATGATGCATTACTGTCATATAGGAATCTGAGTTAACGACATGGACTATCCAATTAAAGAACAGACTGCCAATAGTACTGCTAGGCCCGCCACAGAATGATACAGTCGCATCAATAATAGCATTGCCAGGCGTGCTAGCAATCATTGCACTTTGAGGAGCCCCTACAACTACACTGGTACACACATTGCTCCACCCGCCTACAGCGATCCCGATCAACCCACCTCTTAGGTCCTACTAGAGATAGCAAGGATATACTCGTCCGTGCATTGATGCTCGTTTGCGAGGTATTAATGCACTCAGAAACGGCTCGTGGCTCGGACGAGTATTTCCCACGCTCGAGATCGAGTCATGTAATTAAACGAAACACATGAAAACAATGAAGAGAATAAAGACAGTGACACAGGAACACACAGGATATTTAAGTGAAAAAATCCAGTGAAGAACACAGTGAAGATAGATTCAGAGTTCCTGCACCTCTGCTTACATGTCGGAATACACGCGAAGGCAGCAGGAGACATCGCTCACCCAGGGAAACATCAAGCGCACAAGGAGACTTCGAGGCGCAGGCAAGACACATCGGGGCGCATAGAGACCATCGGGCGCAGCAGGAGACCAATCGTGCGCAGCAGGTAACAACGGGCGCAGAAGGAAGACATCGGGCCGCAGAGGAAGACATCGCGCGCAGCCGGATACTCGCGCGGCAGCAGGGAGACATCGGCACCAGGAACTCGGGGAACTTCAGTTGAAGAATAGAAGCGGATCCCGGACGCGTATCTCCCGACAATTAATCAAGATGTCCGAACATCTGCATCTATTCGTCACTTTTGTTTTTCAGCTTAATGAGCCTTTTCACTGTGTTTATTCTATTCTTCACTGTTTTCTTCACTCTGCTAACACTTGTCGGAGATAGATATACCGCGAACAGTGAGAAAAGATGAAGATGTTTGCATATGCTGCTACTTATCAGAAGACTTCTTTTTCAATTAAATAACACATTTTTAATTTTCCGAACCATGGTCCTTTGTGAAATGCTCGGGTCTCCCATTGACTTCAATGTGGGCTCGTTTCAAGACAGCATCGAGCATCTGGAAAAGTTCGTCCTGAATAACGAGCACCCGGCATTTTAGTGGCTCGCTCAATCTCTAAGCCACTACATTACCTGAAGGGTATTTCCATGAACACAACATTCCGAAGTACACTCAGGTTAGCAACTACACATTCTCCATCCAGGCAGTCCCCCTTGGGCCCGGTTACGTCACATAGGGTCCGAAGTTGTTCTTAGTTGAATTTGTATGTAAGTCGTAAACTTTATTTTATCATTGTGATCCAGACAATCTTTTTTTGCCCCAGTGATAATTGGAGTTTTCACCAAACTTTTTCAGCTGTATGGGACCAAGATTATGATTACCATTCTTTTTAAGCTGAGTATTGGCAGTCTGGGACTAAGTTAAAGCTCCAGAAGAGCTTCACCAGAGGTCATAGAGGGGAGATGGGTCCGTCATTAACTATTTCGTCTGTAAGTCGGGTGCCTTATATGGACCGCCTGCATAAGTTATTACAGCATTTCACAGATATAATCCAACCGTCCTCTATCAGCCTGGAGTAAACAATGTCATTGCCCCTGGTTTCCGAGCATGGATCTTCGACTTTAGGGTCGGCAGCCATTTTGCGTTTCTGTCTGACGCAGTTGAGCTGAGCTCGTTCTCTCTCTCACTCTCTCTTCCCCCTTCAGGCAACTGACAGAGACACTGACTTCCTTCCAGCATGTACACAGCGTGAGGATGGGTGTCAGCGGGGCGGCAGAGGACGACGTCCGGCTACTCCACGCCCCGGTAGCCGCTTAATTAAATTAACATATTAGGGCAATAAAGTTTATGCTACGCTAGCGGGGACGTGAGGATTAGCTCTAAAAAGGGCTATCCTCACGTCCCATACATCCACCTACCACCCGATCTACCTTTATAGGTAGATTCGTGGTGGTAGGTTCCCTTTAAGATCATTTTTCTTTCATGGCCCCCAGTGCAGGCATCACCCAGAAAATCAATGTTGAAGACATGTGTAAACTAGATCCATAAGGCCATGGAGGTGGAGGATTTACTTAAGTCAAGCTCTCCCGACTCAGAATGTTTCTACCCCTGTGATTGACATCATGACTTCAAGAGAGCCTTATAGTGATGTCACTTGTTGCAGAGATGTCAATTACAATGAAGGATTGCATTTTGAGGCATGGAAAGCTTGAGATCTAGGTCTCTCTGACTTTATGCAACCACGAGCAGCGAAATTGTGGAACTCTCTACCACAAGATGTTGTAATGGCTGATATTTTGAACATGTTTAAGAGGGGCCTAGAAAGCAATAATATAACATCTTATGGGAATAAAACTTTTTGTGAATAGCTTCTTTTGATCCAGGAAGTTATTCTGACCGCCCTATTAGGGGTCGGGAAGAAATTTTTCCCTGCTTTGGAGCAATTGGCATTCGTTGTGCAGGGTTTTTTTTTCGCATTCTTCCTGATTAACACTGCATAAAGTAGAATTAATTAGTTGGACTTGATAGTATTTTTTTATTTCTTTTAACCCTATTTACAATGATACTTTGAATCTACAGCTCACTTCAAAGATTATTTCCTGGATGATGCAACCATGAAGGACCAAGAAACAAACATGATCTGCATGACATCATATTCTTAGCATTTTATGAGGACGGTTTCTGCTGACAGCTTCCCTATAACATAAAGGGGTTCTTCAGCGACACAACAAATTAACAAATTAGCCCCTATCCATAGGATAGGGGCTAACTTGCTAATCAGAGGAGGTCTCAGTGATGGGGCCTACACAGAACACGAGAACGGGGGCCCGTTGTACCCTCATCCTACTTAGAGATAAAGAGAGCAGCCGGTCACGTATGCGCTGGCTGGTCTATTCATCTCTATAGCTCTGACAGACTATGGTGCTTGGCTACATTGGGGTACAACGGAACCTCGTTCATGTGAACCGTGGGGGTCCCATCAATGAGACCCCCACCAATCAGCAAGTTAGCCCCTATCCTGTGGATCCAAAAACTTTTGTAAAAGTAATTTGGTTTAGAGGAGTTTTCAAAGTTAAAAAATCTGCTTCAAAATTCTATACTTGTAAGGTTGTACAGTTAGTTTACTGCATGGAATATCTGTGAACAAATCCAAGCATTTTTGCTGACCCCACAATGGGGGGAGGGTACAGTCTGTAGAGTACCAGCTGTAAACTATAATGTATTTGGAAGGAATCCCAAGATTTTGGCTAAGGCTAAACGCACACAAACCGGATAAATTTTGGATCTATTACTTCTTCTTTTGACTGCAGATTTTCATCAGTCTGGTATCTGCTAAACTAAAGCAGGAGTGACCCATGAAAAGTGTTTCTGACTAGGGTCCGCTCTACTTTTTAAAGGATCGGTCATACAGGCAGATGAAATAACGGCTGCGGGCCCTGATTAAATTGTATTGCATTTTGCGCAAAATGGAAACGGCCGTCATGATCATCTAGACTAAGAGGTAAGCAGCCATAGTTAGGTCAAGGGTTAATCAAGGGTTTTATTTTTAATAATTATTTTATTAGTAACTCCCGTAGGCCGGATCACATAGCATGATCATTTTTATTCCATGTTTTATGTGATGTTAAAAGGTGTAAAAGTTGCATTTCGGACATTTGGGCGCCATTTCCCGTCTATCATATTTTGATAGATCGGGCATTTTGGGACCCGGCGATACCTAATATGTCTGTGATTTTTACTGTTTATTATGTTTTACATCAGTTCTAGGGAAAGGGGGTGATTAAAATTTTTAATATTTTATCATTTTTTTTTATTTTTTAAACTTTTTTTTTTCTTTTTTTTTTCTTTTTTTTTTTCACTATTTCTTAGACCATCTAGGGTACATTAACCCTAGATGGTCAGATCGCTCCTACCATATACTGCAATACTTCTGTATTGCAATATATGGCATTTTTGTAGCTCATTCATTACAATGAGCCACTGGCTCATTGTAACGAATCTGTAGATGCACGATAGCCTCGGGTCAAACGAAGACCCGAGGCTACCATGGCAATCGATCGCCGCCCCCCGATGACGTTTGGGGGATCGACGATTGTAATAAAGATGGCGGCGCCCACACGACTTTGCCGGCGGCAATGAAAGGGTTAATAGCGGCGATCGGTGCAAGCAACAACCCCCACCCTTGTATGAAAAGGACTCAGCCCGTGAGCCCTCTTCATACACTCCCTATACCTCTGCGCTGTAGAGCTACGGCACAGAGCGTTAAGGGATTAACACAGTTTCTGCACAATTTTGGCGCAGTTAAGGCGTAATGTTAGATTCGGTCAGTTACATGTGATCCTGCTACAAGCTTCTCTCTGCTTCTCCCACAGCCCAGAATGAAGATAACACTCACAGCAGCACCCAGGTGTGTGACACCCAGCACCCAGTGACCACCTCAGCAGGGGCTTCTCCTGGAGGTGATCCCCCAGTGCTGGTCTCCTGCTGCACCCCTGTAATTCTGCACAGTATCCCCCTCAGACACACTGGTGATACTGTGCAGAATTACATGGGGGACACTTGTCTGTTGTATCTGCAACATTCTGCAAACTTCTCAGCTCTTGCTCTGAGCTGAGGCTTCCGCAGAATGTTTTGTAAATAGAAGGTGATGAACTGTAAATAGAGTCTGCAGCTCCTGTCTGCAGAGTATCTCAAGTATGTATGATCTGTTCTAGTGTCTGGCTGAGCTCTGCTGCTAGAAATGAGCTGTTCTGCAAAGGGGCTCAGTGCTTTCTTCTCAGTTAACGCCACCTTCGGGCTGGAGTGTTTTTGCGCCCGTTTTTGCACCTAAATGAAAAGTCGCAAGTGATGAATATCATTAGGCAGTAAAATATCTGGATTGCTAGGATAAATTAGGGAAAGCTGGTTATTTTTGCTGCGCCGCTAGCTTGGCGTTTAGTTGCAAAAATGGCGCAAAAACGGTGCGCCTGAATGAAAAGGCATAAAAACAACAGAAAAAATGAGTGATACATTTGGCCCTATGTCTGATAAGGTGCAGGGAGTCAAAACCACTACGTGACAAATTTTAGCCTGAATGACCCAAAAAAATTATGATAAATGTCCCCCTAAGTGTGTGTTGAAGATGCTTTGAACTTTGAAAAACCTCAAACACATGTAAATAAAGAACCAACCTAGAAGGATCACGGGATAATATGATTCAGATAATGATTCCTTATACCAAATTATAATGTCTGAAACATCAGCAGGAACTTCTCAGAAGCGATAGACAGAGCTTTGTATTGTGCTCCGTATTTCAGGAAGGAGGTTATTACAAATCATTCCAAGTCACCATTTAAATTCCGAGACTGACCGGAGACATTCTGCATCTTACCTAATTTAAAGAATTGTCACAGGACTTGTTAATTTTACTTATGTCTATTATTAAAGTCAGGGTGTGACTCCTAGTAGAGTTCTATAAATGTACTATAAAAAATACACTTAGTGCTACACCGCCAGTAGAAGAGCTTCACCCATTGTATAGAAGTTCTGCCACAACCGGCTGCTATTTTCATTGATATGATTTTAGCAACTGTACTGCCCCATGATGACTTTTTAGTCCATTTTTATATGGGTGGTGAAATGGGAAAAAAAACTCCCGAAAATTGGTGGACTAGACTTTATACCCAAAGAGATTTAGTAACCTGAACTTTGCTCCATGGGTCTCCAGCAGAGGCCTTCAAATTGTCACTACATGAAAGTAACTACATGAAATTTTGAAATATTTCCTTTGAGTGCTTCTTTCTTCGGCTCTTATTATTATCCTCCTCTCTGAACCTCTGCTGAATTTCGTCTTTTTAGTAATATGAGACAGAGAAGCTCACTAAGGAGTCAGATTAGAAAGAAGCTCGATGGAGATGGGAGAGGGAGCTGTGAGTTGATTAGTTACTTCACACATAAACACTGGGGTCCCGCTGAAATAACTGCACTGCCTACTAAACCGGCAGGTATTGGGATTATTCTACCCTTTACACCACCTTCACACTAAGTGGGTGTAATGAGAGCATGAAACAGAAAAGAAAGTTAGCCGCTCACCTGCATCCTTACTCGTGCTCCAAGAGTGTGTCCGGACCTTGACGCCAAAATATCATGAAAACAGGATTACTTGTATCACTCCGGCACAGAGAATTTCTTAAAAGCTTCAAGTATTTATTATCCAAAATTGCAAAAATTGTAAAAAAACAGTTGCAGACATCCACTTACGCATCACCTAGTACAATTCATGTGGAAATAACGGAGCCTACGCGTTTCAGGTGTGTACTACACCCTTAGTCATGGCATACTGAACATGAGATGTGGGTCTGATATGTCGATAACCGAGTGACGTGGAACACGTACATCCGGTGTCGGCACCTCAGCCCTAAAAACATCGTAATAAAAGAATACATGGATTAGAAAAACATACCTACTATATGATAGATAGTAAATAGCTTGAAATCATGATGTATATTATTGGAATCTGCAAAAAAATATAATAGATAAAAGTTCTCCCATTAACTTGCACGGCTAGCATTGCTATGGACGACTGCAGGTCACAGCGGATCAATCAACTCTGTGTCCACTGCGCCTGCGTCTCAATGTTACTCGATTGTTGTGTATTGGGAACTGCACGTACCTCTATCCAACTTGACTGCTACCTTACGTTATGAGGTTACAGGTAATTTTAAATTGCAACACTTATAGTTACGGACAAATGTATATACATCTGTACTCTGAATTCTCATCGGTCCCAATATTGCCCGGTGTACGTTCCCAAACCATATTACAATTCACTTCAAACAAGGCAAAAATAACAATAAAAATTAATAACTATTAAAAATAGGGTCCAATGGGTTGCTCGGTCGTGTGCATGCATCCTTATATTTTGTCTATATGTGGGGGGTAAAATGACAGTAGATCATAAATAAGGGAAAGTCAATAATGGAATAAAAATCCATGTTTGTAATTTTTGTAATGTGTGTAATGAGAGCACGGCTGCCAGCAAAACGGGCCAGCATGGGGCGTTCCTGCCCCCATGTCTGTGATAATAGCGCAAATCTACACCAAGGCCTCCTAAAGAATTATACGCCAGCACATCCAGCCACCAAATACTTCAAATGGGGAGGAGCCTCCTGATGTATCTGGCAGCACCGGAGGGGCGTGGCTTAATCATACACCGGTGCACAGATCGCATATCATAAATAGTCCAATCGTGAAAGGTAGAGGACTTATTCACCAATCAGGGCCGTATTCTGTTTGCAGAGGGGTGCACCTTTGTGATATGTGGCTGAACATACTAGTTTAGGTAGGAAGGTCTGCAAACTGTGTAATTTATCTGTGCTCTGATAAGTTAAAGAGGGGGGGCTTAACTTCACAAATACTCTCAGCTCTACCGCCTGCTGATCTTTGCACGCTCCCTCTGTGTTTGGTGTAGCCTGGTCCCGCCCAGCGATCGTGATGTCAGCAGCTGTGTGTGCGCGACCACGCGTCATGGACACTGAGGTGGCGTGCATATATCAGCAGGCGGTGCAGCTGAGATGACGTAGCCCATAGCTCCTCCGGCTCATTTAAATTTTTATAAAGTGCTTTTTAAAAGAATGCCGATGTAACAAGCAAGTAAGTTTAGGCCACCTACCATCAGTAAATCTGCTGGATCTGGTAGATGTTCTTTAAAATAAAACTAAACATGAAGGAAACAGTATTCCAATCTAAAATTCTTAAATTTTGTAAGATGGAAATTACCAGTGACATTTCCAGTGACAGCATCCCCTCGTTTCCTAGATTGAGCTCACAGCCATGTTTATATGTTTATTTCACCATATTGGGTGGAATTTCCATCTTAAGGTGTGAATTGGGAATAATTGCATCGTGTTTCCACCAGGAACCTGCTGTCAGTCATCTAACAGAAACATATGAGGGCTGCCAGAAGGAAAAGGAAGGTCCCAGAAGGAAAATGCAGCAGCCATGGAACGAAGTAAAGTATTCTCCAGGAAGTCAGGGGGATCCTACACTCTTAGGATACATTCACACAGCGGTATGCCCGCCGTGTGCTGGAGAGGAGGAGGAGGCGGCACCTCCTCCCTCCATAGAGAATAGCGGTGCACGGCCGCACACACGCCAAAAGATAGAGCATGCTCTATCTCTTTGCGGTGTGCGGGCCGGATTATGTGTGGCACCGCATCTGCGTCGCTATTGCTGTCTATGGGGACGTACATGCGGCCGCATACGTCCCCGCAGACGGCCATGTGAACGTGCCCTTATCCATAACTACAGGTTCTTATCTGCTATCTGGGCACCATTTCACCTTCATAAAGACATAACACAAAATGTTACACAAAATCTATCTATCTATCTATCTATCTATCTATCCATCCATCTATTCAGTGGCGTAACTAGAAGTTGATGGGTCCCAGTGCAAAGTCTGTGCCAGGCCCCGACTATAATGTATGGTTTATAGTAATAGTCTTCTCATATGGGAAAGTGACATCATAAGGGCCCCCTAAACCTCTTGGGCCCATGTGCGATCGCAACCTCTGCACCCCCTAAAGTTACGCCCCTGTATCTATCTATCTGTCTATCTATCTATCCACTCAAGGAAAGTCTAACAGCACACTATAAACCGGTGGGTGCAAGCTCAAAAAGACCAGGCCTCAGGTCCTCCAAACGGATAAACACGAAAACAAGCAGCACTCTAAGGAATCCAATATTGTGTGTACAAGTGGTCCTCTTTTATTGCATATATTCAAAATACACCAACGTTTCGGCCCAATATGCGCCTTTTTCCACCCCTCTCAAGTTTTGTGCCTAAAAACCAAACTACCAGCGCAGCAAAAATAACCATGTTTTCTTCATTTATCCTATCAATCCAGATGTTTTGCTGCACCTACTCATCATTCATTATTAGCGACTTTTTGATTTACGCACAAAAACACTCCAGCCCGAAGGTGCCATAGACTGAGAAGAAACACTGAGCTCTTGTGCAGAGCAACTCATCCCCAGCAGCAGAGCTCAGCAGACACTACATGCAGCCTCTGTTTACAGTTCATGACCTTCTATTTACAAACAATCTGCAAAAGCAGCAGCTCAGAGCAGGATACAAGAGAAGTGTGTGGGAGCTGCAGACAGGACAGAGAAGTGTCCCCTTGTAGCAGGATAGAAGAGAAGTGTGCGGGAGCTGCAGACAGGACAGAGAAGTGTCCCCGTGTAGCAGGATGACCACACTGGTTTCTGAGGAGGATACTGGGCAGTATTACAGGGGTGCAGCAGGAGATCAGCACTGGGGGAACCCCTCCAGGAGTAGCCACTGCTGAGGAGGTCACTGGGTGCTGGGTGTCACACACCTGGGTGCTGCTGTGAGGGTCATTCTCATTCTGGGCTGTGGGAGAAGCAGAGAGGAGCTTGTAGGAGGATCACATGTAAGAGCCTGAATCTAACATTGCGCCTAAACTGCGCCTAAAATAGATAGAAATAGATATATCCATAGATAGATAATAGTTTGACAAATAGATACATATAAATAGATAGATATAATATATCTATAGTAATAGATAGATATAAAGATAGAGATAGATATATCATAGACAGAGCAATACAGCTATATATATTCATAATATACATACATATATATATATATGAATAGATGGAGAGATCTGCCGATGTGCAGATAACACGGATGGATGACAGCAGGGAGGGACAGATATGACATAGATATAGTAATGATATATTATACATGTCCTCTTTTTTCTTGCTCTGTTCTGTGCTGTGATATCAGATCTTCCAGCTGGGTGTATTTCTGTAGATGTTCTGCTATTAGATATAAATATCGCCCTGGTTATACAGAACGTCTTCAGTCATCCGCCGCACAGTGTGAACTCTCCCGGATTCCTGCACACAGGTATGAGCGTGGTGCCCGTATACTCGGGACATTACGGTAGTGCTCAGTGTAGAGGCAGCGGCGGCGGCGGCGGCGGCTCAGTGCGGAGTAGTCGCCAGGAGTTAGCAGTGCGGGCAGCACATGGGCTGGAGACCTCTCGCCGCGGTGATGTCACCTGTGTGCATTGCAACATAAGCACGTCAGCAAGTGCGGCACTCCTAGCAGGAGAGGGCTGGGCAGAGGAGGTGACATCCAGGTCCTAGGTGTTACAGGAGGAGGGACCTACAGGCGTCACTTACTGTAGAAGAGGGTGCACACATCTGATCGCCTCTCAGAAGGGCACCTGGATGGGCAGAGGTGCCGGGAACAGGTGCCAGCCCCCCACCATGAAGACATAACCTCAGTACAACCATCTACCTACACGGGGTAAGTACTAAAAGTAAGTTTCCTGCTCCACTTATACATGCAGGGGGCTTATTCATTGCCCAAATCTTTATATCAATATCGTCTAACTTATATACTGCAACCTAGTGCGACCCCCATGCTGTACTAGTTATATTGCTG
Organism: Engystomops pustulosus; assembly: GCA_019512145.1. Classification (NCBI taxonomy): domain Eukaryota; kingdom Metazoa; phylum Chordata; class Amphibia; order Anura; family Leptodactylidae; genus Engystomops; species Engystomops pustulosus. The sequence continues at coordinate 25,529,668 of CM033641.1, forward strand.
CTGCAGAACATCTTTATAGAGCCACTTCCTGACATGTGACCTCTCTCCTGCACTTAGCCCTGCTGTCCTATAAACCTTACCTCCAGATTCAATGTCTGTTCCTTTAGGTCACACACTTAGATGGTATATATAACAGTATACACTGTATACAGACACCTACATATATAGACACTCACATTAACTTCCAATCTCCGGTGACTTCTTCCTTTCCTTTCTTTTTCCTGATTTTTAATTTTTTTTTTTTTTTTAAATATAACAATATAATACATTTTTGTTGTATTTTGGTTTAGATTTTTGGCTATTATAATATTTTGATATTTTTTGCTCCTGAATTTTTATACATTATATTATTGATTATTTGTATTGTATTTTTTCATTATTTCTGGGATTGTGTAATAGTAATATGTCATATTTGGCAGCTGGTGGAGGCATTTATGACATTTTCCATTGATGTTGATGCCATTCGCAGTTTAGAATCCTCCTCGCTGCCAATGATCCGTTCTTCTTAGGAAACATGTTGTTCTTTGGGAATGTTATTGTGTTACTATCCAGTGGGTCTAGTTTTTGATACAATTCTTTACATAGGATCCCACTGACAGCCCCGGCTCCAGTGATTGACAGGTCCAGGTCTGTGTCTCTGGGTCTATGGCTTCTGCTTCTTGTGAAACATGAATTTGATAGATGTTATCTTAGTTGTATGGCTTTTATTAAGTCGGATCAGCTGCCCGAGCAATGACTAATCCCAGAGCGTATAGAACTGATAGATGGAGCGTATAGGAATGTGAGGTCTCTACTGTTACCATAGGTCTGACATGGCAGGATAGGGATATAACCAGAAGAATGGGTATGGGGATCTTTTTTATTGGGGTGGGGGGGGGGGGGGGGGGATTCTACCTATAGCAAGAAGGTTCTCCTTGGAATACTAGATCCTGGGATATGAGGAATAGACTGTAAGTTATATTCAAGTCTATAGGAGTAACGGGAACAGCAAAGCATCAAGTTCAACGATCAGAAAGAAGAAGATGCTGGAAGATTGCAGATTTCACAGTCTACCCTTGCAGGGGAAATCAGAAGAAGCCCTTTAAGTAAAAATTTAAAGGGAACTTGTCACATTGAAACTGTATTTTTAATGTTACAATGATTGACTTATTCCTGTTTGTGGACACATAGGTCGCTATTAGTCTTTGACATGACCGCCTGGACCCCTAGATGATATAGAAGCTGTAAGGATTGTTATGTCTTTCAATATATAAGTTGCTCAGCTCTTCTTGATCCTTTGTATAAGTGAGGACTCCACTAGTACCGCTTATATTTTACAGGACTGTGATGTCATGATCTTTGGTTGTATGGTCTGTTTCAAGTCATTGAGGCTGAGTTGCAATACCAAGCATAGCCACTATAAACTGTATGCAATGTACAGGGTGCCTGGTATGCTGACCATACAGTCTTCAAAGGTGATATATAGGGGTTTTAGGTATAAGCCCCCCTATGGATAGGTAAACTAAGGTGTTCCACGTGTCAGGCCATACATACTCAGGATATGTTATCAATATTATAGTCCTGGAAACCCCCTTTAAAAGGGGTAGTCTTACTCTCTATGGTTGTAAATGTAGGTCATCGGCATGTGATCAGTGGAGGATCATGATTTGCACAGCAGTTCTAGTACCGGAACCCATTTAGAAGGATCTATTGTTTTGGGTCGGCAGTTGAATAACTACCAAATTGCTACTAAATTGGATCTGAGCTGCAGTTCCCTGACACCGCTGGATGGAGCCTGTAACTTTTCCTGCAGGAGACATATTCATTTTTGAAAGTAGAAAACAGAAAGGTGTTAAAAGCTGGAGGCTCCCTTTAAAAAGCATCTTCCACCAAGATGGTGGATTTATGCAAATTAGCCTGAGGGGCTCCAGGCTCCATAGGTGTTAATGGAACCTGGAGCCCCTCAGGCTCATTTGCATACAGTCTTTCATCCTTTAAGAGCGGAACAGCGGATCATTCCTATTCCATCTGCTAGATCTGTACTTTGTGTGTAGGATGCTGCGCTCTGTCTCCTGTCTAGTCGACGCTCTTATAGATCAGAGTTATGAGAAGTTGGGATTATCAGACTATTCATTCTCCACCAGCGCTGATCCCACAATTCTGCCTCAGGAATTTCTTTACTCTTTTCATTTACTCTATGGGACTTATCTTTAAGCACAATCCTATAGAAGTTAATATACAACCACACAAAAGTTATGAAAAAGAACCTCAAACTAATAAACTCACAGGGAGAGAAGGACCTTTGTTCTTCTCCCTGACCAGAAGAATGTCATAATTTTATTGATTGACATTGTAAACCTTGGAAGGAGCTGCCAATGTCCTGCACATGTAGTATAGTACAAACGGGAGAATAAAAGCAGATAGAAAGTTTTCTCCGTTATTGTTGTTCATTCCTGAACAGGAGACAATATAATAATTCCAATATTCCCATTGATACAAATATAAGAAATGACATATATGTCACTCAACAAATATTGAAACTAATAATCCAAAATATTTAGTGAAAACACACACCGGGCACATACAAGAGTTAAAAGTAAAGTAGCATAAAGTACTGACCAGCAGGATATCCCATCCCAATGTATGTTTCCAAGGACCAATGTTACATATCAAATATTTTTGGTGGAAAAGGATTAATTTAGAATTTTCTTTTGCTCCTCCAGAGTGTTTGATATGTGGATCTAACTTTTTTGGGCCTAACAGGCTGCTGTAGTGAAATCAAGTGATCTGCATCTCCATAAGAAACACCCAGACCAGAGATCCATCAGAGATCCAGGGGTGCTCCCATTTCGGCAAATGATTGTTATTGTTTGTATAATGAAAAGTTATACAATTTTCCAATCTACTCTCTGTATCAATTTTTCACAGTTTTCTAGATCTTTGCTTTCTGTCCTCCCATAGAAAGCTGCTATGTTTACTTCCAGTGGACAGAAATCTGACCATGGTCACACAGGTGCACGGCTTGTTATATCACACAGCTCTGATTACTGTCTGTGATATAACGGAGCTGGCACATGGTGACCATGGTCAGATTTCTGTCCACTCGAAGTAATCATAGAAGCTTTCTATTGAAGGACAGCAAGCAGAGATCTAGCAGAAATCGTGAGGAATTGATACAGAAAGTATATTGTATACTTGTATAACTTTTCATTATAGAAAGAATAACATTTATTGGCTGAGATGGGAATATCCCTTTTAACTTATTTGTTATCCCTAAACAACTATTAAGAACAAGCAGTGATCCAAGATTTAGGTGCAGTGTCCCTTTAAGAAAAGCTTCCAAAGGATATGCAATATTCTTCCAGCTTTGTACATACATTGGGGGAGATTTATCATAAGTCTCTCACAGCAGAACTGTTCTAGTTGCCCATGGCCACCAATCAGAGCTCAGCTTTCATTTTCCCACAGCTGTTTATAAAATTAAAGCTGAGCTCTGATTGGTTTTCGCGGGCAACTAGAACAGGTTTACCTCAGACTCTTATGACAAATCTCCCCCATTGTGTGTATTTGATGCCATGCATTCTGGTCCTTGCTGTGTTTTATGCTAATGTCCCTCTAATACTTTTATACAATCGCTTCCTTTCCTTTACTATGATTCAGCATTGCATAACAGCCCCCTCAGCCAGTAAACTTGTCAGTGTGGTTTGGATACAATGTAACCTTGGTTCACATGTACATTACAAGCTCCGGGGCTGGAATGTGCGCGACATTCCTACAATCACAACATTCCGCATGTATTTTGGCATTTTTGTCTTTACAAACCCAGGAGGAGATAATGACAAAAAAAACCTCAAGGTTTTGATAGAAAAAATACATGGATAGAATATTTCAGTGGAAATTTATGGTATATTTCTATATTTTGTTACATAACAAGCGACATATGATCTTGATTTTTAGTGGTCTGCGTGTGATGGTTATACCTCCGCTGTTAGACATGTTTCCACTTAAACTTTATACAGGGCAATAGCTGCGCTCGGTATATATCAGATCCATATGTATAGGGTAAGATGTAGCAACCTTTATTATAATTGCAGTAGCCCTTTAGGATAGCAGGGGAGCCCTTAGCTTATCACAGAAGCGGGAGGGGGTCTCATCTGCAGTAGAGGGAAAGCGTTTGTGCTGTAGTAGAGGAAAGTTCATTACATTCTCTTCAATGTAATCTATGGGCTCCTATTGATTTCCTAAATTGCCCATTTCCCTCTAAAGTGAAAGTCATCCACTCTATTACTGAAGAGAATAACAAAGCAAACTATATGTCTCCTTATAAATCAGGATATTTACATAAATATTTTCATTTTTTTCTTTTATATTTTCTTTAACATATAAAGAGTAGATTCGGGGCAGATTTAGAAACTTTATTGGTAGCTGGGGAATGTAGGTGAGAATCCTACAAATCCTGCGTACAAGATAGGATCCATAGGTTTGTTCTTAAGTTGAATTTGTATGTAAGTCGAAACTGTATATTTTATAATTGTAGAACCAGACACCATTTTTTTATTGCCCCAGTGACAATTGGAGTTTCAAAATTTTCTGCTGTATTGGGACCAAGGATTAACTTAATTACAGACACCTTACAGGTGATCATTGCAACCTGGGACTATAGTAACATCCAGAGAGGTCAGCAGAGGGGTCCGTCTTTAACTATGGGTTGTCTGTAAGTCGGGTGTCCTTAAGTAGGGGAGTAAGTAGACTTATGTTTTTATGGTGCTCTTTTGTCTCATGACAGAGCAATTTTTTTGTTTTTCTTTCTAATAAAATGAGGTCATAGCAAAGATACAAATGATAAAAACAATGGGCGAGTGTATGAAGACTGGAGCACATGGTGTGTAACATGCTGGAATTGCTTAGAACTTTTTAGTAATTCTGGCATAGAATTTGTGGACTGGAATTGGAATCAACACCAGGTCCCACCTGGCATAGATTTCAGCTATAACCCTCCCAAGTATTTTGGTGCAGGCTATAGTACATTTGTCTTGTTCAGAACCCCGATATTTCCTCTTTTTTTTAAATGTGGAGTGTGGAACACAAAAGGAGGGGCAAAACTGGCAATTGTTAGGCATTGCACATGATATATTGGCCCATTTTTTTATTTTTTTTTTTAATTTTTGAAGATTTTTCTATTTTGCAATTCTCATTTTTGCCACTAGGCTTAGTAATAGAATGAATCCTGCTATTTCTGTAGGGTGTTTATACAGCAGTCACCTTATTTACATCACAGACAGGATTACAATAAAAGACAAAACATCTAGAAAAACCATTAGTACATTACAAAAGATGATGTCTCAGCATATCCCTGTACAATGACCTCTATATAGATAACACTGACCCATCATTACATCACTACTGACAATAGATGATGTCACAGCTTATCTCCTCCCCCTCCCTGTATAGATAACACTGACTCCTCATTACATCACTACTGACAATAGATGATGTCACAGCTTATCTCCTCCCCTTCACAATCCCTTTAAGGGTATGTCCATATATGATTGCAAAGTACCAGCAATGTGGCTGATATCATTGCAAGTCTATTGCCCATTACTGTAAAAAATGTATCTGGGCAGCATGAAGTGTCTTTCTTTGACCATCCAAAAAGCTAATAAGTAACCAGTTTTTGTTACGGAGAAACTTTTCAGACAATTCCTCTCTGTGAGAGCTGTGAGCACAGTATACATCCTGCACATGAAATAACCACACTTGAAAATTGGAAATGTATTTGTAGAACATCCATTTCATAGTGAGGGAAATAGAAAAGAAGATTGTAATAGACTGGAGCACAAATCAATAACTGTATTTTAGAAGGAGCATCGTTTCTCCCGTGTAATGCAAGACCTTTTGTCCTGATTTTTGTACGGTGACCTTCAGACATGACCCACCGCAGTGACAGTGCTGGGAATGACAGGACTATGATGATAGAACTTGTATCACCTCCTGTAATGTAGCAATGAGGCAAGGACAAATAACTTGTCTGCAGTTCATTTCTGATGTATTTTGTAAGATATTAACCATAAAACTGGACAAGG
>CM033641.1:25536397-25719662 GCA_019512145.1 Engystomops pustulosus
CATTTCTGATGTATTTTGTAAGATATTAACCATAAAACTGGACAAGGGTTTTTCAATGGTAATTAACCCATAGGCTATGTCATCAATGTAAGTTCATAAACATAGAGAATCAAGCTGGAAGAACAGCTCCTTTCTCTGTATAGTGGCCAACCTAAGCAACTTCAATTTCTCATTCAATTGTATAGGAATTGAGCTGCAGTAAAACAGTTTAACCACTAAACAGAGAATGGAGCTGTTGGATTACTCTATCCATACACAGTGATTGACAGTGAGTGTCCCAATTACCCCGCCCACACACAGTGATTGACAGTGAGAGTCCTGATTACTCCGCCCACACACATTGATTGACAGTGAGAGTCCTGATTACCCCGCCCACACACAGTAATTGACAGTGAGAGTCCTGATTACCCCGCCCACACACAGTGATTGGCAGTGAGTCCTGATTACCCCGCCCACACACAGTGATTGACATTGAGAGTCCTGATTACTCCCCCCACACACAGTGATTGACAGTGAGTACCCCGATTACCCCGCCCACACACAGTGATTGGCAGTGATTCCTGATTACCCCGCCCACACACAGCGATTGGCAGTGATTCCTGATTACCCCGCCCACACACAGCGATTGGCAGTGATTCCTGATTACCCCGCCCACACACAGTGATTGGCAGTGATTCCTGATTACCCCGCCCACACACAGTGATTGGCAGTGAGTCCTGATTGCTCTGTCTATACACAGTAATTAATAGTGAGAGTTGCAGTGCTCAGGTTAGGGGTGGCCCAACACTATGCTGTTCTCCTGAAGGGATAGTAAGGCCTGGTGCACCCCAATGGGAAATAAGTCCTGGGAAATAATGCTGTGATAAAGTATTTTCCACTAGACATACATTGAGTCTGCATAATATTCTATGGCAGCAAGATTCTAAAATAGTAAACAATTTCCAGACATCACCTGTCATTCTAAAGGCTGTCTGCTTGTCTGGTAAACAAGTCTGTTTTTCTTCTACAAAACAATTTGTGGAGACAGAGATAAGTCAGAAATGTCTCTCAATGCTCATTAACCCTTTCTTCTAGTCTATACAGATACAGTAATAATAAAAACACAATAGATTAATGCAAGTTAACCCTTGATGCAAAATAAAGTAAGAAGTGCTGAGTTTGCATAGGGGAAATATTCAAATGTTCACAAATGTCCAAAGTTTAATGCTCCTCTGTGACAGGGCACTACATTTTCTACTACCACACCCACACACAGTGATTGTAACATAAGGCTGTCAATCGCTGTGTGTGGGCGGAGTAACCGGACTTTCACTACTTCCTAGGAGTCCAGCCAGGCGTTATTGGATTGTAATCGGCAACTTAGAAATCTTTCTAACAAAAATTTTTAGGAAATATTTTTTAATTATTGCTTTTCCTTCACTCCCCTAATCTTTATTCAGTAACAATGTTACCTTGTCCTTTCACATGATAACCTATATACACACAAGTCTCTTACATCAAGGCTCCCATAAATCAGCCTGTTCTCTCTAATTCTTTCTGGTATGGTGACTGCGCACCGGCAGACGCTTCATCGCAGTGAGAGGTTTTTATGGCAAGTGTTGTGAGCTAAAGGTATTTCTGAGAAGTCGGTCAGTAACATTTATCAACACCCTGAACTAAATACTTGTGTACATCAAAAATAGGGTCTCTGTTGGGTTATTTACTACTCTTTGGGCACAGCTGATGCTTAAAGGGAACCTGTCATCAAGAACAGGCACAGTAACCCTTACTCACCCCCCACTGTAGTGTAGGCGTCCCAGCTGAAATCTAGCTCCTCCCACTAGTAAAATAATTCCCCAAACTTTTTCTGCCTTATTCTATGTTGGATCCATCTGCTGGCTACACCCACTCGCATTTGGCCCCACCCATCAAGGGGTGCGTGAGTTGCAGTTTCCCACAAAGTTCTCATTTATAAATTAAGCATACAGTGAGAGGAACAACATTCTGGTAAGGACAGGGAGAGGACTTCCTGTCTGCACAGACCAAGATTTGAAGAGACATTGAGCTGTCAATCAAAAGAAGGAGGCGTGGTTCATTGGCAGCCTGGAGAAAATGTGACTCTTCTATTCAGAAGTTGACTATTCTCTACTCATTTGCATATCAGAAAAATGGGTGTAATTAAGGTGCAGTGCCTCAGTGGCAGATAATAATAATTTTAGGTGATATGGAGAAGACTTTTAACCATTTACTAACAGGTATATTGGTATGAGGGGGTTAACATCTGGTGACAGGTCTTCTTTAAAGAGATATTCAACCCCAACATCATAATGGATTTTTATGAGACCTGCTAGTGATTATGGAACTGTAATAAGCCTTAATAGCCACTGCACATGAGATGGCACCATTCCTGGCTTAGTTGAGTGTGTAGAAGCCATGGCACCAGGCCACCCAATGTCATGATACTGACCTATTCTATGGATAGGCTATTAATATTTGGGGGTTGGAAAATCCCTTTAAAATTGACCGGCTTTCCTGACCTATATTTGTGTTTCCCATCAAATAACAATTCTGTGAATTTTTTTCTGAAAACTCAACTTTTGTTAGAAATGTAATAAACTGACATCTGGGTGTTACCAGCTGTGGGTGTGTCCTTTCTCAGTTGGCCCTTGTCCAATTAGGGCTAAGCCGGGATAAACTGGTAACACCCCATTGTCAATTCATGTCTAAAAACAGTAACAGAAAAACTTCACAATCCAACATTATTATTTTATGGGGAACACATAAAGATACCTGAGAATATAATGTAAGGTTTCTAGATTCTATTTTTATATTATTATAGTTTATCTAAATTTGCTTACCCAGCCTTGACATTTAATCACATTATTGTGAATTCACAATGGCAAGTGGTGCTTAAATACTCTGTGCTGCCTTCACTTTTGATGACAGTAGAATACACAGTATTCTAACCCGAGTTGTATGGCCAACATTTTCTGTATTCAGGTTATAACAATGAGTACGGCCGGTGCTGAGACGAGTGGCCAAGGTTATACATTCCTGTACACAATGCTTCAGGGGGTATAGGTGTGATTTTTCTGTAAGTCAGCAGTGTGCACTTCATCATTGTACTGGGGTGTAAACTGGAAGATGTGGGAAGTATTGATTTTTTCTCTTGTCAGTAACAATTTCGAGAGTCTATGAATTATACGGTTAAGAAAATGCACGCGAGTTCGGTAGAATTTATGACCTTGGTTTTCAAATCAGATACTTGTCCTCCTATTGTATCGTGTTATACATTTTACTGTAAATTCATAGAACTGGATTTTTTTCCATTTAAATTTACTTCTAAAAGTTTTTTTTTTTTTTATTATTTTCTTTACATGGTAGACGCAGAAAGAACAAAAAAACAGGGCAGATTTATCAGTTTACAATAAAAAAATATTTGTGCCAAAAAGTGACCGGTGCTATATCTATTTTGGATAGATTTTAGACACATTTACAACTTGTATGACAAAGGGGTGTGGCTTTGTAGAAAGCTCAGGTCTATAACAATGTGGGTGGTCTGAGTTGCACCAAAACTAATGCTAATGTGCCCACATTTTTTAGACTAGACGGACTTAGGTCACATGCCCACGACCGTTTGCACAAATGGGCCAAAAACAGGGGAGTGGACATGGGAGGGGTGAGTGCTGGGGTGAGTCCTCATCTCCCCACTGCTGACGTGTGCCCGCCATGCTATGGTACAGCGGGCACACGTTAATGTGAATGTAGCCTAAGGGATACTTTAACCAGGTTTTACCCCAGTAAACTACCAACTGCCTCAGGTAGGGTATGAACTGTCCTTTCTCCTTTCCCCTCTTTTACTTGTCTATTAACCTAGAAAAAAAATTCTCCAAAATCACATGCAATAATAAGTATTTATTCCTAAGATGAGTCATGCTGAGAGGCTTGGGGGTGTGGGGCAGCTTCACTTCAGGGGACCCTATCTTGGACTTTATAGTAGCTAAAATCATGTCACATCAAATGGGAGAATCTCATATTTAAAATCATAGCGGGCTTGTGGTTCTGTGTGCTAAAGAACTAGAAATGTAGACGGGGAAAGACATAGTTGGGTGCTGCAGATAAAGAGCCTAAATAAAGCAATGGTATCTGTAAACTCCTTAATTTTTACCAAGATCCATCGGTATCTTTGGTTCTGTTGCTCTCAGAACCAGAAGCCTGGTGTGATCTGGAAGATGAGATTCTTACCTTTAATATGAGATTCTGAAAGATGAGATTCTTACAAATAGTTATGGTGTCATATTAAATGTAAGAATCTCATCTTTCAGATCACACCAGACTTGTGGTTCTGAGAGCTACAGAACCAGAGATACAAATGGTTATGGTGTCATATTAAATGTATCCCTGGTTCTGTAGCACTCAGAACCACAAGTCTGGTGTGATCTGAAAATGAGATTCTTACCCTTAATATGACACCATAACAATCTGTATCTCTGGTTCTGTAGCTCTCAGAACCACAAGTCTGATGTTATCTGAAAGATGAGTTTCTTACCTTCAATAGCTGCTAGATAAATGCATCTGCAGTGATGCCCCCCTCCAACCTTTCAGTGTGACTTATTTATGACAAAAAGTGACTTTTCTCAGCTCATATGCATATAGATTTGTTTTATAGGTAAACATATTTTACATAAAAGTGGGAATTCTAGAAAGTACATTTGATACATGTAGTAATTCAGTGGTGTAAGAGCTGGTGACAGATTTTCGGAGCTGGGTTGACTGAAGGGTTTTGTTCAACATAATTGTCATGTGTATTGAGATTTCTGGAGGTTCATAGAACTGGAGAAATCTGAGACCAAAGGCAGAGACTTTCTATCAATAACCCCACTGATAGAGACTACTTACCAACATTTTACTAATGTGCATGAGCTGTGTAATCTGTAACTGTGAGACTATCAACTATCGTCCGGGGAACAGGCAATTATAGCCGCGTCCACTACAAAGTGAGGGAGACGAGATAACAGGCGACTATTACAGGAGCCTGAGAAAAAGTATCTGTGAAGAAATTCATCTCAATGGAGTTCTGTACATATATATATATAATAGTAACCACACAGACCTGTATAACCTTTACACATACAGGCGGTCCCCTACTTAAGGTCACCCGACTTACAGACAACCCCTAGTTACAGACGGACTCCTCTGCACACTGTGACCTCTGGTGATCTCTCTGGATGTTACTATAGTCCCAGGCTACAATGATCAGCTGTAAGGTGTCTGTAATGAAGCTTTATTGATAATCCTTGGTCCCATTACAGCAAAAATTTTGAAACTCCAATTGTCACTGGGACAAAATTTTTTTTTGCCTGGAGCTACAATTATAAAATATACAGTTTCGACTTGCATACAAATTCAACTTAAGAACAAACCTCCGGACCCTATCTTGTATGTAACCCGGGGACTGCCTGTATTGTTACAATGACAACTTATACAAATAAATTACTAGCATTCTTTATGGTCATCTTAGACAATTAGATTTTTTTTTTGTATTAAATTTTATACTTTTATTCAAAAAATTTTAAAATAATAAAAACTTTAGCATCATTTGCAATGTATATAGAACGAAACTTCTGCACCAACATAAAGTATAACCCTTTCTGCCAAAAATAAAGCCCCATGAAGCTGTGTTTAAGAAAAGAATAATATTAATTATAATATAATTAATAATTAAAATGTGACTGCCAGAATTTTTATTTTTTATGGCCCCATAAATACAACAAACATTAACTGGGTTTTGTAAAGTTAGAAACCCTCTTGAACAGCTAATAAAGGATTAGAATATATTTGGATTAGCAGTACCTCCTTGTACAATGGAGTCATTTGTCAGTCAATTGGGAGATTCAATCCAGTAAAGTCCTGGCAACATTTCTTCAGTATTGATTGTCTACATGTTAAAGGAAATGTAAGACTATGGGAGGATGTGCAGTATTAGGAGTAGGTCGTACATCCGAATGGTTCAAATTCATTCAAGTATTTCCTGGTTTTGTAGAATGAGAACCTTACGGTAACTCCTTATTCTTTTGTCTGTGTAGTTGAATTTACAACTATTAGAAGCTATGGAAGACTTCAATAATTCAGACAATGTAATCATTACAAGGCTGGAAGATATAATGCCTGCTGATAGAACAGAGGTCTTTACCATTACCAGGCCTAAGTACCCCCTGCAGGAACAAATTACTTCCAAGTACCCCCAAGGACCTAGCACTGTGTAATCTATTAGGATAACAGCATGAGCTCATTAGGAATACCCCCTACAGATGTTGCTTATGACTTACCTAAACACAGGCCAGCGGGTGCACGATTGATTCCAAAGCCGGAACTACTGCGCATGCGCAGATTTACGGCTTCATGGTCCAGTGCGCACAGCTCCTTGTAGCTGTACACTGAAGATGTCTTGGTAGGAGGATCAAAGAGGCTACTGGGGCATTGAGTAGCCTCACCGTGTAGCCTCAGCACAGGCTACTCCACACCCCAGTAGCCTCTTAAGAAAATTTGCATAATACCCTGATTAAAGATTAGAAAAGATAAGAGGGGGGTAAAGGATTAGCCCTAAAAAGGTCTATACTTACATTCGTTAGATGCACCTACAGCCGGATCTACCTTAGTAGAGGTAGGTTCTCTTTAAGAAAGTAATGATCCCCAACCCTCGCTATTCCTGTGTTTGCTGACTCCCTTATACAAATCGATGGCATCTCTGCAACATTTGCATTTGTAAGAAATGAAGAAGGCCGCGGCCAAACACCTAAGACCATTGCTTATCTCCGAAGTAGAAAATAATCAGCAAGTTTTATTCCATCTTGCTTGATCCTTATCTCCTCCTGATGTTAGATGGTGGTCTGAAGGCCCAAAAAAGATTTAATGGAAAGCAGAATCCACCAAATTCAGGACCTTCAAGTATCAGTTTGAGGCTTGAAACTAGACAGTTATTTTTTTTAAATTAGTTCATGATAATTTATCATGTTTATTAAAAATGAATATAACATAAAAACTTGTTATGAAGACCTCCATGCAGAGTGTTACGGGACGTTATCAGGTACTTGACTTCCATGGTAAAAGAGCTTTGAAATGTGATATTCTCTATTTAAGAAGCTAAAATGTCTCAAAATTGTTTTATCTGTTTAGTGATCAGAGTGCGTTTGAGCGTGGATTACTATGGAGTATTACACTATGTGAATTGGTTTTGTCCATGTTAGGGACTTATAAATTGGTCAAGAGTGGCTTCAGAATGGAAAAAAGGAGATGCTCTTACCAGATGTAGTTACTGCTCCGACAGAGTGCACCACTTTTTTTGGAGCACCTTTAACATAGAGCGTGCAACACAATTCTGTCGGATATTGCATGATAAATCTGGTGCACGGTCCGACTGAGCACCGGAGCGCCCCCTTCAGTGCAGGAAATTGTGTCGCGTGAAGAACAGTGCAGGCGCGCAGGCACTTCTTACATACCTGCGCAAGCAGTTTGCACTGCGTGTGCTAAGCCTTATAAGGCTACATTCACACTACAGTATGGGTGACGTATATGCGGCCGATATACGTCCCCCATACACTTCTATGGGCTCACGGCGCCCTACGGGAGCGGTATGGTGCAGCACACGTGCGGCTCCGTACCGCTCTGTAGCCCGGGAAAAGATAGGACATGTCCTATCTTTTCCCGTATTACGGCGCCGCGGCCACACATCGCTATGGAGAGGAGGGGGGTGAGCTGCGCTCACCTACTCCTCCTCTCCCCGCGCTGCTGTGTGCCCGCCGTGCTACGATGCGGCGGGCTCACGGCAGTGGGAATGTAGCCTTACTTTGTGTTTATCTGTTTGTATTTTGTTTGTATGTTTTGAATGATTAAAAAAAATAGACATGGGGGAGGTCCATCAACTTGCAACCCCTAACGTTACTCAAAACAGACAGTGCTAGACAGTACTGATTTTATCACACAGCTGTCTACAGACACGTATAACTTATGCAGTAGTAATGTATTTAGGAACATCAAACAAAAGTAATCATTAGGGAAAAAAAAGCATTGCTGTGTTGGTTTTTCCCAAATATATTGCTCTGCAAAATCTAACGTCATAGTCATTAAAATGCAAAAACAGATATCAGTTCTCAGATCAAAACTTCTACAGTAAATGCCGAAGTTCAGCTCTGAAGGCTGAAGCATTTAGATGGTTTAAAAGTTATTAAAATCTGGTATTTAATCACAGGCCTTGCTTTAAAGTTAGGTCATACTAAGTAAACTTAGCAATTACTTATTTGCTTGTAGGACTTTATTTTGTTTCTTTGAGACGCAAACTTATTTAATACTAATAACTTTTCTAATGAAAACCATAAATCTGTGGTGCTTTAGGCCAAGCTCTGTATACAGTGATTCATGTTCACGTAGAGATCAGAGGCCTGAAAAGAATTCCAAATATCTTGCAAAAGGCAAATTATTTGAAAACCAGAAGTTTATGTACTGGAGGGTTCGGGGAAATACAATCCCTTTATGGGATTCCACATATTTTCTCTTCCAAGATTTCTAAAATCATTACAAATGACTAACATTAAAGGGGTTGTACCAAGTATTACTCTTATCACCTATCCCCAGGATATAAGTTAACAATCTAAACATTTGGACCCCAAGACTACGGACCCCTTAACATTCACGAGTCCCATTCTCAATAATTGATTAAAGCAGCAGATGGACTTTTGGATAGGGGATATCAACAATATTTGGTATAACACCTATATAAGGGTTGTGCCACAAATAGAGCAAGGCCTATTAAACAATGTAGCAAGCTGGATTTGTTGGAGGTGGTGATAGGCGTTCTTTAAGTTTTTCCTTTGAATCAGACAATCAATTTTTTGTTGAAAGGTTTCCCCACAAAATAAGCGAATCACTGGAATCCCATCAATCAGTAGTAATCTACAGAGGAACCAACCATAAAATGTTCACTTTCCCTGCAGCACCACCACAGGGGAAACAAAGTATTACACCATGTTATAAAAATTGAATTTGTGCCATTTGTATAGAGCAGAGGAACCTGATCAAGTGTCCCATTAAAGGGACTATTCCCATTCTGCCAACTCACAAAAGAGAGCTCTAATTTTTTTATATAGGTGCAGGTCCCAAAGGTGGATAGTCATTGAGGAGACTTTAAAAAGCTCTTCAACTTGTCAATGCTTCATTCCCAAACAACAGACTACCAAATATGGGCAGTGTATGTGGTAAAATGTAGTCATAGGTCAACAAATGGAGATGTGGGCACCAGGTACATTAAGTCATCTGTTTTATTTACCCATGTAACCTTTTTCAAACTCTAAAGGACCTTTCTCAATCATACCATATCTTCAGTTCCAGACCATCCACCTGGAGCACTGCCCGGATCTCCATTTGCTTGGTGTTAAGAGATTGTTTAGACCAAATCTTGCTGGGCGTTCACCTTATTGACTCTGTTGCTGTTGATCTCTGGTGTGTTAAGCTTTTGGCCATCGCACATGCCAAAGAAAACAAGGGCTACACAGAGAAACAGGTCAACAAAGAGAAACACAATTACATGGGAGAACAATGGACGCAACAGAATGTAAAAAGTGGCTGTGTATTCTTATGTATTCTTTGTTACATAAATGTCAACCAAACCCTCTGATATTGTTAGGACCAGCCACAATGTAATCCATATTGTGTTGTCCTCACCCTCTCCTGACAGAATACCTTTCGTTTGTTCAGAATGGAGATAATCTCTTACCAGTGTTATCCAGGGGCATCTTGAGATTTCCAGGCACTTGAAATGGCTGTCGACCAAGTATTTGTCCTTCCAATCTACTCCTCCAGACTTCATCCTACACACACTTGACCAGCTCTGAATAGTGAATGGAGTCTATGCCAGAACAAGTAGTATTTCGACCCCCCCCTCCCCTCCATTGTCACTGTTAGGGCAGAATGAGAATCCTTCCATTAGATAGTTGGTCGATACTGCTGAAATCAGTGTATTTGATCAATTGTCATATAGGGGAGATTTGAGTATGAGTTGTTTCACTTTTCTCTTTGGAGAACACATGCGTAACAGGCTGGATCAAGTATCTAAATGTGCAAATTGGGTTCAGGAGGCATAGATTTTATAAGTGTAAGGCTATTTTTCTTTTCAGGGAGGTTAAGACTTAGAATAATCTTATTTCAGGGAAGAGAACAGTGGTTGGTATCCACATGTTTGACTTCATAACAATTCACATAGTCTTGAAGAAGGACTTTATTATCATAAGTTTTGTCAAAATAGTTCCTTAAAATTCCTTCTCTAATATTGTGTTTTCTTATTTTTCCTAGATTATTACAAAGGTTTTGGGCTCAACGAAACAGGAAGACATTACTCATTCTACCTTTCGAGACCTATGGAGCACCCTCTTTCCAGCTGAAGCCAAGCTTTTAAAATTAGTCATGGCCTTGCTTCTTTTTGGAGTGTGTTTTTTCTTTATTCAGCCTCAAGGGGTTCCTTCCCGTCCAACCTCCGATAAAACAAGGATCTTCACATCTCCCTCTCCGGTTTATGAACTGAAGAACATCCCTCATCCGGATGGAACCTACCAGCATCTGCCACATGCCATTATTATTGGAGTGCGTAAAGGTGGGACTCGGGCTCTGCTAGAAATGCTGAGTCTTCATTCCAATATCGCTGTGGCTGAGAGTGAGATACATTTCTTTGACTGGGAGAACCAGTATGGAAAGGGTCTACAATGGTATCTGAGCCAAATGCCTTTCTCCTACTCCCAACAACTTACGGTGGAGAAAACTCCAGCCTACTTCACCTCAACCCAAGTCCCTGAACGCATCTATAATATGAACAGCACCATCAAGATCCTACTTATCTTAAGGGACCCTATTGAAAGGGTCTTATCGGACTACACCCAAGTGTATTATAACCATTTACAGAAGAATAAGACCTATCCTCCGGTGGAGAGTCTACTTTTAAGAAATGGTGAACTCAATACTGACTACAAAGCCATAAACAGGAGTTTATACTACAGTTATATGGAAAACTGGCTTAAATACTTCCCACTTGGAAACATTCACATTGTGGATGGTGACTATTTAATTAAGGATCCGTTCCCTGAAATGCAGAAGGTTGAGAGGTTTCTGAACCTTTCTCCTCAGATCAACGCATCAAATTTTTATTTCAACAAGACCAAAGGGTTTTACTGCCTTCGGGATGGTGGTCGAGAGCGATGTCTACATGAGTCCAAAGGACGGGCCCACCCACACATAAGCTCCTTTCTCTTAGGGAAACTACGAGACTACTTCTTTGAGCCCAATAGGAAATTCTTTGAGCTTGTTGGGAGGACATTCAATTGGCTGTAAATTGAAAAAAAGTTAGGTTGTAATTATTGTTTATATTGTATTTAAGGATATTTATGCAACATGTTATTTATTAAAGGAATTTTCTCTAAAGGACTAGGATATGCAAAATAAGCTAGTTTTATTTTTATATTATGTAACTGTGAATACGCTTTGTATAGATTTTCAAAGACAATAAACAATAATTTTGGATTATAGAATACTCATTATTTACAGAAAGCTTGTAGTGCCACAGATGCCACCTCAATTTTATTTTTGTCCTTAGATTTGAAAATTCTACCAGATTACCGTATATACTCTAGAATAAGCTGAGTTTTTCAGCACTATTTTTGTGCTTATACTCAAGTATATAGTAAAAAGTTGGTACTTGCCTCCAGTGTTCTCCGCAGCTCCTCTTATCCTCTGTAGCACCGCAAATAGAGACCGGTCCATGCATTCTGGCCACACACACACAATGACATAGTGGTGTCACTGCCAGCTGAGATAATAGTGTGTGTGGACCCGTGGACACGTCTCTACCTGCTCTGTTAGAAAGGAACCCCAAGAGAGAAGAGGAGCTGCGGGGAGCTCTGGAGGTAAGTACTATGTTTATTTTTTTTATATTATGACAAGGGTCTGTTGCTGGGAATTACATTGCTGGGGGAGGCTTCTGGGAATCTCATAACTGGAGGAGCCTGCTGGGCATTAGATTACTGGGGGAGGCTGCCTGCTTTGCATTACTGGGGGAGGCAGCCTGCTGGACATTAGATTACTGGGGGAGGCTGCCTACTGGAGATTTCATTACTGGGGGAGGCTCCCTGCTGGGAATTAGATTACTGGGGGAAGCAGCCTGCTGGACATTACATTACTGGGGGAGGCTGCCTACTGGACATTACATTACTGGGGGTGGCTCCCTGCTGGGCATTAGATTACTGGGGGAGGCTGACTGCTGGGCATTAGATTACTGGGGGAGGCTGACTGCTGGGCATTAGATTACTGGGGGAGGCTGCCTGCTGGGCATTAGATTACTGGGGGAGGCTGCCTGCTGGGCATTAGATTACTGGGGGAAGCAGCCTACTGGACATTACATTACTGGGGGTGGCTGCCTACTGGACATTACATTACTGGGGGTGGCTGCCTACTGGACATTACATTACTGGGGGTGGCTGCCTGTTGGGCATTTTATTTCTGGGGGAGGCTGTTTGGCATTCCCTTAGTGAGGAGAGACTGTGACAAATGTATTTCCCACCCTAGACTTTTACTCAAGTCATTACATTTTTTTTTTTTTTTGGGGGGGGGGGGGGGTAAAATTATCTTTAATCTCAATGTTTTCCCGCAAATTAAT
The DNA here is from genome assembly GCA_019512145.1 of Engystomops pustulosus. NCBI lineage: Eukaryota > Metazoa > Chordata > Amphibia > Anura > Leptodactylidae > Engystomops > Engystomops pustulosus. Next base: position 25,549,071 of record CM033641.1, read on the forward strand.
AAAGTTTTCCATAGTAATTATAGTTCTTAATACGGTCAAGTAACATTATATATGCAGGGGTGGGCCAAAGACATCTGCACACCCCTCCAACCAGTGACAGTGACACAACAAGTAATGTTGAGGGAGAAGGGCTGCATGCAGTGATCAGTGCTTGCCCCCTGACCCACCGAAGTGGCATAGGACACAGAACACCTGTCACGAGTGGTCATCCGTGCACCCCTCTCTCCCCCAGCCACGTAACCTGCCTGCTTTCCCACGATGTCTCCTGCGGCCTGGTTGTACTGAAGACATTCACCCCCCCAGTCACATCAGGGTATACTGAGTTGCCAAACAGAGCATGTGCGTCTCTATCCGCATGTAAGGCAGTGTAAAGGCGCTGCTTCCCTGTCCGTCCAACCAGGGGAATTTATATTAAAAGTAGAGAAACCAGGAAGAGAGATGTTAGTTCACATCATCATAAAGCACTGATGAGATTTTATATTCCCAGGTCAACCCCTTTGTCCTAAAGATGAGCGATTATTTGTATCTAATTGTACGAAACACTTTGATGGCCAATACATGCAAATCTTTTGGGAATTTGAGATTACCAGGGGATACCTTGTGGAAGCCGCTGGCAGACACCATTGCTATGTATCCTGTGTATTCTCCATCCCTCTACAGACATGAGCTGTCATGATCTCTGTCAACACATCACCAGAGTCTGTGTCTGCATTGCATCCAGTTAATATTACGTTCTGCTGGCGGCACCAGTGGGGAGAGCTCAGCGCTCAGAATCTGAAGTCCTTCATTGCCCTGTATGGGTTTTATGAAATCATCCTGTATGTACTGGGTAAATATTATATATCGAAACAATTCTTCCATTGTTAAATCACTTTCTATTACTGGACTGCAAACGTTTTTTTTTTTCTTAGGGTGGTTTCACATGCAGATCTATTTGGAAAAAGTCAACAATTTTAGCCAAAGATAAAAATGGCTCCAAAATAAATATTAGTCTTTTATCAGTGGTAGCAGACACAGCAGCTGCAATGGGGCCTGCAGTGTCAGGGGGCCCTGTCATCTGACCTGACACACTAACGAATGGAGGATGTGCATTATTATATACATATTATGCTGCACATTGTACAGTATAATGTGTATATAACATATGTGATGTATATATGTTGTATCTGTGATGTGTATATGCTGTATGTGTATACTGTGTATGGTGTGTATATACTGTGTGTATATATAATATGCTGTATGTTTGTAAATGACCCTGTATGTGTGTGAATATCTTCTATTTGTGTGTGCATGAGATTATAACTTGCATATGGGATATAAATATGCATATTTTTTAAGGTGGGCCCCATTCAGAAGTCTGCCCTATACGCCCCTGTCTTTAATATTTCTATTTCTTCAGGTTTACTAAAAAAATTTCGCAATTCTTGTCCATTCCATAAAATTTATTTGCTGAACTAACCCTTTGGTAGCCTCTTTTTGGTCATATTTTAGGGTTTTTTTGGTGAAAAGAGTAAACTGTCAGAGGCTTCATTCAGTTTGATGGGAAGATTAGAATTCCCCAAAACACTACTTTTCCCGTCATCTTGGCAGCCCCTATAATAAGCCAGTACGGTCCATTAGGCACCAGTGGCATCCATCATATTGTACTGTTAATCATACAAAAACTACAGAACAAACTTAAGCATTTTCATTTCCCCTAGTAGAAAAAACTGGAAGAAAAAAATGTATTTTTAAGCATATCTGCAGGATTTGTCAGAGTCTCAGACAAGCCAGTGAAATTGGCGTCATAATTCTATGCATTTCTATGTGTCAGCACTTCTATACAAATGTGGTGTTCATGCGGCACCTTCACAAGCACAAAAGATAAAACCACATTCCAGTGAGTTTATTTAATGACAGACATGTAGGTTTCCTCAGATTAAGTCATGTGAGTTCAAGTTTGAAAAATTTTGGGTTATGGCTAAGAAAAGAAAAAGTGAGCAAAACTATTGAGGAAAGAAATTCTTCTAAAATTTACACAAAAATGTAACAGAAAGTTGGAATAATTACTTGATATTAGAGTTTTTCTGAATTGTACTAAAGGGCATTTACCACCAGGATGAAGGACTGTAAACCAAGAACACGGACATACTGGTGTGCGCCCCCTCTGGTGGGATCTGCTCTTCTCTTAGCTTCTTATGCCGTGGATTTTACACAAAAAAAGTCTTTAAAAATTATGTAACTGAGCCTGAGAAGTGTTATTGGAGTCTGGAGCCCCTCATCTATTCTTGAGAAGATTCTGTCCTGCCCGACCATAAAATCAGAAGATTAATGTTCGCATCCCTGGGCAGCCAAAATTGTGTACACTAGAACTTAGGTTGTGTAATGGCTGTATTTTTGTTAATAACATTGAATTAGAGAATGGGTAATTTTGTTTTGCTGAGTACATATAAGAATTTTGTCTTTGTGGGAATAGCCCCATAAGATTAAAGAAGAGCAGGTCCTGCCACAGGGGACACACACCAGCATGGAAGTGTGCTTGGTTTACAAATCCTTCCTGGTAGATGTCCTATGTGAGTTTAGCTTTTCAGTGGTTAGCACTATAGCCTTACAGCGCTGGGGTCCTGGGTTCAAGTCCAATCCAAGTCAATAACTGCAAAGAGTTTGTATGTTCTCTCTGTTTTTTGCGTGGGTTTCCTCCGGGTCCTCCAGTTTCCTCCAACACTCCAAAACATACTGGTAGGTTGATTAGATTGTGAGCCCCATTGGAGACGGGACTGATGTAGCGAGCTCTGTTCAGCGCAATCTGTGTGCATTATATAAATAGAGGGATTATTATCATTACCTAATATCACTCTTTTTTTCCCTAGAAGCAGTGTTGCCATTGTCCACAGGTTATATCTTGTATTGATCAGCCATATTTAGATAAGGTGCACCTTATTGTAAAGAACTTTGGGGGGGGTATAAATTTGTAGATGTGGGATAACACTGTTTTCCTCTTTGCAGCCTGTACCTATAATTTGCAGTCCTCTATGTGCTGGTGGATGGAGATCTAGCTGCTGTGTCTCACTCCTTCCCTCTGAGTAGAGCTTTTATGTAATCTGAGAACTCAGACATCACATGGGCAGGAATCCTTCCTATTTCCCCTTTTATGCCCTTCTCCTCCCAGCGTATTATAATTCTCCCCAGTGTGTCTATGGGATTTTTAATTTTTTACCTTGAAACCTACATCATGGGAGATTTATTTGTGCATCAAATCCACAGATTGTTAATGTGCCCCAGAGTTCACCGAATGTGCATTATCCGACGATAATGCACTTTGGTATCCAGATGCACCCGATATCCTGCATGTGTTGCTTCCCCGTTCAGGTCCGCCGGGGTTCACCTTCTTCTTCCTGTTGCATGTGAGTGCTATGTCTTGCAACACAATTTGAAAGTTAACTCCCGCGCTCAGTCCGAATCAGTCGGATCGTCCGACGGCACGTCCCCTGATTTATGTTGTATGAAAGCCGACGCAGCTGCGCCAAAATCCGATCGCGTGCAACACAATCCCAGCGCAAAGGCCTGTTAAATACCCATCACAGCAGTGCAATCCCCAAAAACAGTGCACAGTCCAATGAAAGTGAGCAGCGCAACCCTTAGTAAAAATTCCCATTGGGTTCATTTTTATTAGTAAATTATTATGGTATTCCTCTGTGCTGTAGCTTCATTAGCTGTTATACTGTGCAGACCCTGATATCTCTGCACTACCCCCCTGCCGCTGTGTTCTAAAACTCCCTTCTGTGGTGAGATTACTGCTGAGGGAGCAGGAGAGAGGGTAGGACATGAAGGAGCGCAACAACATGTGAAGCTACAGCACGGAGGGATTCTAGTAACACAAACCAGAGCATGTCTGGCTCATTAGCATACTTTTCCAAATTGATTTTAGAAGGATGGAGCCTAAGGATAACAAATATAAGAAGATTAGCATAGTCTCAGTGCCTGGATCTATGAGTAAGTGTCCCTGGTTTATCATGATGGATTTTGATGGTAGGTTTCCTTTATAATTCAGTCACATACAACTATATTACATGTAACTTCACTGACATTTTAGTTTTGACTTCCCACGTTGAGTTGATATATCTCTCATGTCTCAGAACGCTTCACTTTTACTGCTGTGATATTTAGTTAACTCCTCTATGTTTTTTTGTTTTATTGTTGAGAACAAAGGTTACATCTAATTTATGACCATCGTCTGCTCCACTGAGTCAGGGGACGGGTAATTAATCAGATGTTTCGTTAACGACAAATCTGATCCCGTAGAAGGGACGGAGCTCCTTAAAATTACATGAAGGGAAATGATAATCTAATAACCAATACGGTACACGGTGTAATAACCACAGTAAAAGTTTTGTTCAAAATGTGAATTTTAGACAATTATTCAGAACATGATTCGTTCCATTTATTTGGACCTTGAGAAATTTTTTTCGCCTTTCACTTGACTATGAATAATATGGTACAAAAAAACTGTTGGCTAAATCCTTACAAAATCTTTAAATGTCATAGGATAATAATTAAAAGAATGTCCCTTTAAGCATGACGCGCCCTGGAGCCTGTATTATACCACCACCATGGGGTCTATGAGTCATTTCCTTAGAAAAAAAAGCGTAAAAAAACAAAAAAATTAAAGGAAAGAAAACATAAAAGTAGTTCTCAGGTAGTAAAACAGGTAGTATCTGATACTGGTAATGATCGGGAAGGAAGGAATGCTACAGTATACATTAGGGAGATGATTGCATTGCATTTAAAAAAAAAAAAATTATTACTGCTAGAAATAAGCAAATCTTTAAAAGCTTCGGATTGGGTCCCAATCAATTTTGTGGAAGCGATGTTGCTCCAATAGTATTTAACTCTAGTCCTCTAAAACAACTTTTTTATATAAAAAAAAAATTTTTTTAAACTTTTTTCTCGCACGTTGAGCTCAGGGATGAATAACAGCAGTATTTTAGAAGATTTGTCTGAAGTGAAGCAGTACAGATTTGGATTTGATTCCGTCCCTGAGAAATGGCAACACTAGGGGGCTTATTTACTAAGGGTCCCGCGGATCACACTTTAGACGGATTTTAGAAATTTTCGGAATTTGATAGCTCTGATAGCTATTTAGAAGGGGATTGTGTCGCACGCGATCGGATTTTGGTGCAGCGGTGCCGTCTTTCCTGCGGGCCATCGGACAATCCGACTGATTCGGACTGAGCGCGGGATTTAATATTCAAATTGTGTTGCAACCAATGCACTTACATGCACCGGGAAGAAGAAGGTGAACTCCGGCGGACCTAAACAGGGAAGCGACACATGCAGGAAATCGGGTGCACGATCTTTGTGAATTGCACTGGAGTACATGATCGTTGGACACTCCGTATTTCGGGAACTCCTCCGGACGGGTAAGTAGATGTGCCCCATAGATTCACTCACCTCTAATTGCTGTGACCCATTTCACAGAATCCTATAATGGCATAAAAGTAAAATGACACCTCCTCCTCAGCTCGTAGGGATGTGAATACAGGCAGTCCCCGGTTTATGTACAGGATAGGTTCCTTGGTTTTGTACTTAAGTTGAATTTTATGTAAGTTGGAACTGTATATTTTATAATTGTAGCTCCAGGCAATTTATTTATTTTTTTCGACCAGTAACAATTGGATTTTTAACATTTTTTGCCGTAATGGGACCAAGGATTATCAATAAAATTTCACTAAAGACACCTTACAGCTGATCAGTGCAGCCTCGTACTAAAGTAACGTCCAGAGATCTTCACCAGAGGTCACAGTGGGCAGAGGGGTCCATCTGTAATTTGAGTGTCTTTAAGTAAGGGACCGCCTATACTTGATAGGTCACAAAAAACAGGTCTAAACATAGATTTGGTGGAATTTTTTAATCATACCTAAAAAAAAATTAAATGAATTAGATCTAGTGGGGTACTTCCAAGTACTTGGAAGGCATGGCCAAGTAAGAACAGTATCCTTGCTTTCCTAATTCCCACATTTGCCCTTACAACTTGGTTTTAGTACAACTGTTATCACTGTTGCCACCTTTTTAGACCAACCTGGCTCTGGGCAAAGGAGCAACCATACACATGATGCTCTCTGCTGTATATACTCAGGACAGTTGACAATTGATTTCAATTTATCTTCAATTTGCTAACTAGCCCGAGTAGGTGATGATGCCAGCGTAGCCATAGTTTGGCCCAGCCCACGTAAAATAGTCCACTTTATATGTAGATTATGCTACTGCCACGTCTAATGTAAAAAGAAGAGGCCCATACCACCACTCACGGGCACGGGTGATGGAATTCTCACTTGTTTCTTCCCCTGGTATTGATCATCTATTCCGAGATTGGCCATCAAGTCTCGAAACTCAAATTCCCCATCAATCTTTGCATGTTAGTTCTGGAAGGTGTAATCTTTATAACATACACTGTAATAATATTGTATAATGTGGAATTACATAATATCCAGCTCTCAACTCCTTTTTTCCATCTTTTTGGCTCTGTTTTTACAACATTAATTGTGCGTTCCAAACGTCACCTCTAATTTATTCTTTGGTTCGATACCATCACATCAAATTTATATAGGTTTTATTCTGTTTCAATAGATTTTACAGAATTAAAACCTTTTACCGTATTTTTCAGACTCAAAGGCGCACAAAAAATCCTTTGATTTTCTCAGAAATCAAAGGTGCGCCTTATAGTCCAGTGCGCCTTATATATGAACCGTACTTACAGACAACAGCTGCCTTGAACCGTGCACAGGTCTGCCACCTGCTGGTCATTCATCCTTATAATCAGGTGCTCCTTATAATCCGGTGCGCCTTATACATATACCTAGATGTTTTAGCAGGTATTTATTGATGGTGCGCCTTATAATCCGATGCACCTTATAGTCCGAAAAATACGGTATAGAAAAGGAATTTTGATTTTGCCCAGTTCTGACACTAATATCTTTTCCATATCTTGGTGTATGGAGCTATGTAAAGTGCATTTTTTTTAGGACGAGATGATGTTTTCATTGCTACCATTTTGGGGACTATACAACCTTTTGATCACTTTGTATAAAAAAAGTTTATATGAACCAAAATGTTGAAAAAGTAGCGATTCTGACATTTTCCGTTATGGGGTTCACCACCAGTATTAACTGGTTTTTATATTCTGATAGAGTGGGTATTTTGGGATGCGGTGATTCCTAATGTGTTAATGTTTTTGCTCTTTTGGTTAAGTTTTATATCAGTTCTAGGGAAAGGTGGGAGATTTGAACTTTATACTTTAAATAAAAAAAAAAATCTTTACTGTATTTTTAGATCTCCTAGGGTCTTTTAAAGCTAAGGAGTCTTATCACTCCCATCATATACTGCAATACTACTGTATTGCAGTATATGGGGATTTTGCAGTATATCTGTATTGTTCTGTTTCTCACAGACCGTTACAGATGCTACCTAAAGGTAGGCCTGGGAGCTTGGCTACTGGACGTTGTGCTCTGATGACATCATGGAGCGCCCCGATCAGAACAAAGATGGTAGCACCCATGCACAGCTGACATTTAAATGCCCCCAGCACCTTTGCAGTCAGCGCCCGTAAGCCCTCTTTATTCTACCCCTACCACATCAGGACACTCAAGAACATCAAAATGCAATAAGGGGTTAAAAGAGATTTTCCGATGGTAGACTGCCCAAACTTACTTGGCCATTGTGTTCTCTCCTACAAATAACTAACTTCAGAATTAACTTCAGAAGCTGTGTAAAAAAGAACTTACAAAAATATACTACGTCACGTCGGTGCCTATGTCACCGAAGCTCCTCTTGGATCCATGAAAACCTCCACTCACTGGTCCTGCCAGCTGACCTGGACACATCCAGTGATGTCCGGCCAAACCAGCCCTTGATGTCACTGATTCAGCGGTTGGGACCAGGTTAAATTTCAGAGAGAGGAAGTGTGCATATATACCGTATATACTTGAGTATAAGCCAACCCAAGTATAAGCCGAGGGACCTAATTTTACCACAAAAACCTGGTAAAACCTATATTTTTTACTCGAGTATAAGCCGAGTTTGGGTTTTCGAGTATAGGCTTATACTCGAGTATGTATAAGACTATATATAATTAGTCTTCGGAGCCAAGAGGCACTATGGTGACATAGGTCTTACTCATGGAAGAGAACTCAACGGCCAAGTAAGTTTGGACAGTCAGAAATTCTGATGGTAGATGTCCTTTAAATATAAACCACTCTATGTGTCTAAAAGATAATAAAGTAAAAAGTCAGGAGTGGCCATACCAGCCTCCACTTTCGGGTTCTCTAAGGCCCATGATATGTGATAAGCAGGATTAATATAGTTTAGTGATAAAAGGATATTGAAACTCTGTTACTATTTGTAGACCCGAGACCTGCACCGGACTAGGGGCAGGCTCCCTGGGGCAACTATACCGAATCAGCCCAGTTGACCATTAAGCAGAAATATGTTCCAAATTCAGTGATAAGTGCAATTGCTATAGTCAGAAAGCTGCTATTAGGGCTGGAGTACAGAAGTGATGGTCCAAACCAAACCTGCCCACGTATTCCATCAGAAAGGGCCATTTTAGAGAGTTGAAGGCTTTAGCTGTATCTAGGGATAGACATTTTCATGTCTACATTTATAGAATTATGTTGGATGGATGTTTTGTTGAACTTTAATAATCAGAGTTTAATAAAAAAATATATATTAAACTCTATAACTCACTTAAACATTGCCCCGGTTGGTAGGAAGTCATACAAGCAATGATCCATGGGAAAAAATATGCAAACTAGTTCTCCAGAGAAGATAAGAAAATCTCTAGTGCCACCAAAAGGACATCCTGTACAAGAGATGGAGCCAAACATAATATAATATCATCGCCTTTGTGGAGAAATTAGAGAGAAGTCGTATCTTTGATGGATTGACCTTCTAAAGTTCTGTGACGACTCATCAACTCATCCACTTCACTATAATAGTGTGATAATGGAGCACAAAGAACCAGCCTCATCAGCTCTGTGTATTAGCACCTCAATGGCCGACTCTGGATATTGGTTGGATCTTATTTTGTGTAAGTCACATGAAGGACACATAAATATTCATTGGCTTTTTTAAGCCTACAGAAATCTCATTCATCCTACTACTTCCTGGTGAGATTCCCCGGCCTTGTCTCATGATTCATGCAGACAGAGAGTCTCTTAACCTGGAGCCTCTGGAATCATCACATTTTATATTATTATTGTCCGTGAACTGGGCTGCTAGACATTACGGAGGAATTTCTCCATAAACCATCGGAGTGCTACCTTTATTTTTCTCGTAGGAACTCAAAGGAGATTTTCCAGTGAAAATCCATAATTTAGAGAGAATGGTACCCCATTCTCATGATCGGTGGGGGTCTCAGCAGAAAAAAACACACTTCCTCTAATCTTGATTGTTACATACATCTGATTGATTCTACAAATACAAGTTGGTAACATGAGTGAGGTAGAGCACCCAGAACTCTATCTTCGCCTATCTCACCGACTTTGAGCTGGAGCGTCAGTGCAGTTGTATGACCACCACTTTATGCAAATCCCCATTCTTGTGATTGTTGAGGACCCCAGCAATCCCAGTGATTGATTCAGAGGAAATCTACCATCAAAATCCATCATGATAAACCAGGGGCACTTACTCATAGATCCAGGCACTTATATTGTTATCCATGTCTTCCTACCTTCTAAAATCATTATGCTAGTGAGTCTCCAAGGTTTCTGGGTGGTTCCCAGAGCCCCTCAATGCTGCAGATTCATAGGCTGTTACAGTGTACAAGAGCACTTCCCCCCTCCCACTATGTGCTGAAACTTCCTCTGCGGCAGTGAGATTGCATCAGGCAGAGGAAGGGGGGAAGTGCTGAGGAAACAAAGGTAGAGACAGTGTAACTGGCTGGGAATCTAGAGAATCTAGAGGTCCTCTGAGAACAGCCCCAGTATTCTCCCAGGCTCATTTGGATAATTATAATAGTTCATTTTAGAAGGAAGGAGGCCATGGATAACACATATAAGAAGACAGTCACTGTGCCTGGATCTATGAGTAAGTGGATTTGATAGTAGATTTCCTTTATCCATTTAATCCCCATGCTATTTTAGACTTTAAAGGGAACCTGTCACCAGGGACCTCATTTTCACTAAAGACAAGTTGCAGAAGCCATTCACACATGCATTGCACATCTGCCTTTCTGCCTTTTATAAGTATTTGCATTACAATATAATTGTGTGTTATAACTTACCTTGCACCCTGACAAAATCCTGGGGTAGTCACAGGGGTTGGGCTTTGGTTTGGATGCATTTCACAAAACAACATGTGACTTGTCTGAGCTGCAGACTCCTCAGCTCTTAGCCCCCACATTTGTGCTCTTGTACAGCTCCTCCCACCCCCACTTCACCAGGCTGTGACCTCTGTGAAGGAGCAGGAAGGGAGGAGATCTAGCTGCGGTCACTCACTGATCCAAGTCTCCTCTCCATACACTTGTATGTCATTTTATTGTTCGTATGTTTCCCCATAACAGCAGTAGTATTTTTTACTCCCATCCCCTTTTGTAGCTGGTATTTTTTAGCGGCAAAGGTGGCAACCTTACCGCCTCGTGATCACATGATTTCTGCTGGTGGCTAATGCTTAGAATTTGGCTAAGAATTCATACACATCAGCAAATCACAGCTTTAAAGTTTTATAATCCATTACATATAGATGTCAATTGATAAAAATAAACTTTTAAGGCTTTTATTCCGCACCTGCCTTAAACTTTTGCACAGAATTATATACCTGCAAATCACTTCATCAATAATGTAGTAAAGACTCCAGAAGTTAGTCTGAGTTCCTGCACGCTGGTTACATTGTGTGAGATGTACTGACATTTCTGCTTTTAAGAACTCAGTCACTTTCTCGTTGCTCCTCTCCACCAGCAGGGGGCTAATGATATTCGGCAGGTGCAGTAGACGCTTCACGCTGGGATATATAAATTGACACCTCAGCTACAGGGAATTTCTTGCAGGTGTTGAGGAGAATCTAGACAGTAGGAGTTATTCCAACCATTAAGTGCATGCCTTGCATTACATGTCACATCGCTGATAATCAACACATGCCATTAATTGGTCTAATAGCATCTGCTCCATCTGCGGCTTATGGCACAAAGCAATTCACACTTTCACACACATCGCGGAACTAGTCAAGTACAAACCTAAGGTTCAGCACAAAATGAAGGCATCTGAATATGTGGACTTATTTATAGCATCAGATGGTGTCATGAAAAGTACAGTAATTAGTGGTGTGATCGTCCTCAGAAGGTCCTCGGTGGCTGTGACATCTGCTAAGGACATTAGCTGGGTAGGAACCGAGATAATTACATAATGGAGGTAAGAGTATTCTTTCTGATTTCACACAATCAACAGGTTGGGCTGTTCTGTAAGACATTTCCAGACCAAACCAAAAGAATCCAAACCGAACCGGTTGAGTTCCAATGTTCCTTATCCTGACCCTTATCTTCTTCCATTTCTAGCATCAGATAATAGTAGGGAAGTTTCATACAAAAGCAAAAGAAGATATATCATGTAAAGGGCAAATGGCATGTTCTTAAAGTCAACTTCCCATGGAACTACACAGAATGTAGGATTAGCTGGCCATACTTCACCTACATCTAGAGGGCATTGGAAGCGGAAAAAGTTCATAACACAGGGAGCAGGGCACACTTCACCTTTATTTTCGGAACCGTGGCACCTAAAACAATATTTACTAGGGGTCCCACGGCCGTATTTTTGTCGGGTTTCCCGACTGTTCGTAGATCGTGTCGGGGATTGTGTCGCAATTGCACCTGCTTTCACGCGACACAAATCGGGGGGCGTGCCGACGGACGATGGGTTTACCCATGAAAGAAATTTTTTAAAGTTTCATTGCCCAGAGAAGCTTACAGAATAAAGATAATTTTTAACCCCTTACTTTACAATTTTACTCAGTTTTATTGCTGTTTTAGCTCCTATCACTCGGTGATGGTCAGTTTAAAATTTGAGGGTGTGAACGGGGACTCTCTAAGCAGACACTTCATGATTCACAGGTGCTGTGAGAAGCTGTGTGCTGAAAATGTGCTTAGATTATCAAGGTCTAGGTTTATCTACACTTATTACACTTACACTTATTTAGCTACTGAACATTATACCAGTAGCTGACACATAGAAAAAGAGAGATGAGACAGATCAGAGATGAGAGATACATGAGAAGTATATAACACACAATGACACAGTCCGGCTCTGCTACATATCAGCTATAACACACACAGTCAGCACTGCTACGTCTCCCTCCTCTGAAGAAAGACTTACTTAGCTTATCTGTAGCTTGTAGAGCAAACTTAGCACGCTGCTTGCTGGCAGGAAGTGCCTTTGTCTGAGCTGGTCTTGTAATGCAGGGGGAAGGGGCTGGAGGCAGAGAACACTGCAGTGTGCAGATAAGAGAATATGCCGTGTCTGACCATAGTCAGTAGAATTACGGTCAGATCCCAGGGCAACCAAAATTGTAAACAACAGGACTGATAAAAACAGGATAGAATTAAATCTGTGAAATTTTGTATTTTCTTAAAATTGAATTATAGAATGTGTTATTTTGTATTATATTTAATAATCTTATCTCGGGAATACCCAAGTTTAGCATGCGGCCGAAAGTTATAGATGCATGTATGGCAGGCTGGGAAAACTCAGAGAGACACCTTGCTGTCATAGCAGCCATGATGTGATGACCTCACAGGAAGGGGGTGACAATCAAAGCCAGTGGGAAGTCCGCTTTGCCTGCTGCACTAACCTTCTACTAACCTGCTAATCCCTACACTATCTTTTGCTAATTCTATAACACTCTCTATCTTGAACTACACTTTCTATAACTAATATGCTAATTTTTGCAGAGGGTACTGGAGCATAAAAGTAGCCTTTCCACGCAAAGGCTACTCCACGCCCCAGTAGCCTCTGCCATCCCTTCTACCTGCACATCTCTGGCATCACCGACTTCAACATGTTCTGCGCGTGCACAGTAACCCCTCCAGTGCCAGCAACAGCCACGATATGCTTGTGCGCTCTGCCACCGGCACTGAGCAAGGAGCTACTATGAATATGCATAGGTTGAAGAAGGTGGTGGGAAGGAGCACACCGAGGAAGTGCAGGTAGGTGGGAAGCCAGAGGATACTGAGGCGGGGTGTAGATTTTGCTCAGAGAGGCTACTCCACACTCCAGTAGCCTCTGCCAAAAAATTAGCATATTAGTTAGATAAAGTGTAGTGCAGGTTAGGAAGTAGATTTAGCAAAAAATAGTTTAGGGCTTAGGATGTTAGTAGAAAACTACCATCAGATCTACCTTAGTAGGTAGATTCCTGATGGTAGGTTTCCTTTAAACAGTTAACAGTATGCAACAAACACCCACCCTAAAACATTATAGATTAAAAATTATTTATAAAAATGTCCCTGCTCTAAATTTTAAGGCCTTTATTTATATAGCGCACACAGAACTTGTCACATCAGTCCCTGTCCCCAATGGGGCTCACAATCTAATCAACCTACCAGTATGTTTTGGAGTGTTGGAGGAAACCGTACGGAAACACAGAGAAAACATACAAACACTTTGCAGATGTTGACCCTGGGACTTGAACCCAGGTCCCCAGTGCTTCAAGGCTGTAGTGCTAACCACAAAGCCACCGTGATTATCGTGATTTTTATAGGAAGGATTGTAAACCAGGATGAAGGATTGTAAAGCCAGCACACTAACATATTGTTATATGCCCCGTCTGATAGCATCAACTATTTTTTTAGCTTCTTATGCCCTTGTTTTTACAACAAAATTATTTAATAAATATGCAAATGAGCCTCAGGGGCAGCAGGCTCCATAGCTGTTAATTGTGCCCAGAGCCCCTCATCCTCATTTGCAGCGACAAGACCAACCTGCTTTGTAGCGGGCTCTGGTGAAGACCGGGTGCCACTTAGATTCCGGTCCCTGATGTCAGCTTGTGCCATCGTCCACGGTGGTCCAGGGGGTTCACTGACCCCGAGCCCTGACATAAAACCACACTATAGCTGCTGCAGAACCCCTTTTTGCCAAGTAAGGGGGAGCGTGTTATATGCTCCTAATATTATAGACTCTAATCTCTGTCTATAAAATTGCTCTATATTTCTGCTGTGGTGCGTGTTTTATAGAGGATGCTGCACGCCGGTAGTAATAAGCACAGCTGTATCAGCAGGATCCTCACGCTTTTTTGTGAGCCGTGTTCTGATATTAAAATCAGGGGAACAGTTAATTTGGAACATTCCTCATAATAGGCTTCTTTATGAAAACAATTATTGAAGGCTATTTTTATAAGCAGAAGTTTTGTTGGACTTTTATCCTGGGTGGCGGGATTGCTGAGATAACCGTGGAGGTATTGTTTCCACGTCTTTATTATAAGAATCCCAAAATGAACTTCAGGGCTGTTTTATTTTTTATTATTTGTAAAGGAAAATGTATTACATACAAAGTGAATAGAGCATTGTATCGAGCACATAATGTTCCCTCGGTGCTGCATGGGAAAATGAATGGAGACATGTGGAGCCGCTATCAAAGACGAAAAAAAAAGCGTTTGCAGAAGTAGGTTTTGATAATTGTTGTTGCATCTTTCTATGGGAATAAGAGAGTTATACAAATCAAATACTGAGGCAATGTATGTAGGAGACTGGAGCTGACTCACTGATTTACTGGTTGTTAACACATTGGTGACATCCTCTTTAAAGATGGTGCCTGCTTAGGAGCTGAGCAGGAACAACAGATGCCAGAGTTATGCACAATTTTGGGCACCAGTGTATAAAAAGGAATGGGTGCAGAAGAGAGCAGCCAAGATTATTAGGGGAATAGGGGGACTAGAATACAAAATTTGGGGTTACAGGCGGTCCCCTACTTAAGGACACCCGACTTACAGATAACCCATAGTTAAAGACGGACACCTCTGCACATTGTGACCTCTGGTGAAGCTCTCTGAATGCTTTAGTATAGTCCCAGACTATAATAATCAGCTGTAAAGAGTCTGTAATGAAGCTTTATGGATAATCCTTGGTCCAATTACAACAAAAAAATTTGAATCTCCAATTGTCACTAGGGCAAAAAAATTTTTTGTCTGGATCTACCATTATAAAATATAGAGTTTCGACTTACATACAAATTCAACTTAAGAACAAACCTACGGACCCTATCTTGTATGTAACCCGGGGACTGCCTGTATTCGGTTTAGAAAAAAGACGGCTACTCCTCTACTCCTTACGGGGCCGACGTTAGGGGTGGAAAACTGAGCATTTGCCCAGGGCCCCCTGTCCTAAAGGGGCCCCCTGCATGTAGACTTTTATGGAGGGAGGATGTATTGCTCTTTTAATACTCCTTGGCTGAATGTCTCGTTATTAGAGATGAGCGAACACTAAAATGCTCGGGTACTCGTTATTCGAGACGAACTTTTCCCGATGCTCGAGTGCTCGTCTCGAATAACGAACCCCATTGAAGTCAATGGGAGACTCGAGCATTTTTCAAGGGGACCAAGGCTCTGCACAGGGAAGCTTGGCCAAACACCTGGGAAAATCAGAAAAGGATGGAAACACCACGGAAATGGACAGGAAACAGCAGGGGCAGCATGCATGGATGCCTCTGAGGCTGCTTAATCGCACCATTATGCCTGGTCCTTAAACAAAGTTTATGATCCCATTATCACTTGGGCCAAAAAATTTTTTTCTGGATCTACCATTATAAAATATAGATTTTCGACTTACATACAAATCAACTTAACAAACCTACGGACCCTATCTTGATGTAACCCGGGACTGCCTGTATATCGTTAGAAAAAAACGGCTACTCCTCCCCTTCCGAGGGCCGACGTTAGGGGTAAAACTGAGCATTTGCCCAGGGCCCCCTGTCCTCAGGGGCCCCCTGCAGGGACTTTTATGGAGGGGGATGTATTGCCTTTTAATACTCCTTGCTGAATGTCTCGTTTAGAGATGAGCGAACACTAAAGTGCTCGGGTACTCGTTATTCGAGACGAACTTCCCGATGCCTCGAGTGCCGTCTCGAATAACGAACCCCATTGTCAATGGGAGACTCAGCATTTTCAAGGGACCAAGGCTCTGCACAGGGAAGCTGGCCAAACACCTGGGAAAGCAGAAAAGGATGGAAAACCACGGAAATGGACAGAACAGCAGGGGCACTGCATGGATGCCTCTGAGGCTGCTTTAATCGCACCATTATGTCGAAATTATGGGCAACAGCATGCCATGACAGAGTGACAGAATGAGCTAGATAGCATGTAAAACATCCAATATTGACCCTGACACTATAGGGGACGCATGCGCAGGCAGAGGCAGCGGCAGCAGGCTAGAGAGTGGCTGGCGACATACCCTAATTGGACTCAGGCTTCAAACCAATGGGGTGTCAAGAGGACCAAAGAGGTGAGCAAGAAGCGGCTCAAATAATATCGGTACATGATAAAGTTTGCCAGTATATTTTGTGGATTACACAGCAGGTGGCGACAAAGTTACAACTTTGATTGGAATGCCCTGTAATAGCCTTGGGCGGTGTGCCTTTTATCGCCTAGGCTCAGCATTTTAGCACCGCCTGCTGTCCTTAGCGACGGCACTGCTGCTGTGCCATAGAGCTACCGACTGATGCGCCATGCCCACGGATTGGTAATTCGAGAGGAGAGGAGTGAGGAGGGGTGGGAGGAGTATAGGGCCTTTGGACCTGACCGAGGTAGGCCCCGCAATTCTCTGCGTCGGCAGTATTACCAGCCCCAGGGTCAGACTCGGTCCCAGCCTGCACCAAGTTAATGTAGTAGGCGTTCTTATAAGTTTGGGATATGCGGTGAGGGGAATGTAAACAGATGCGCAAGAAGCGCATGATGCCGCATGGAGCTGGCGCTCCGCTGCCAGCGAGCTTTCCCAATTCAAGCCCCTGTCTCTAGGCTCCTCCCCAAACAGCACTTCTAAGAACCTTTTGTATAAGATCAAGTGTAGTAGCGTTCTTATAAGTTTAGGAATATGGGGTGAGGGAATGTAAACAGATCGCAAGAAGCGCTGAAATAATATCCCTAAATGGTAAAATTTCCAGTATATTTTGTGGATAACACAGCAGGGTGGCGACAAAGTTTAACACTTTTGATGTGTAATCCATGGAACACAACCCAATTCTGCCTGCAACAACCTCGTTGATAAGGACGATGTATGGAGGCAGCTATCTGGACGACTTTTGGAGGTAGCAATGGAGACAACGTGTGGAGGCTCTAATGGAGACAATTTAATTTGGATATTGCCTGTATGTGGCATCCCAAAAATTTTCAAACCATGATCAGGTAGTGGCCCTCCAGTAAAATGGAATAGATTGAGTGCCTGTATGTGGCATCCCAAAAATGTTTCAAACCAGAGGAGCGTAGGTGGCCCTGCAGTAAAATGGAAAATAATGAGTGCCTGTATGTGCGCATCCCAAAATTTATCAAACCAGAAGGAGCAGGTAGGTGGCCCTCCAGTAAAATGGAATAGATTGAGTCCTGTTGTGGCAGTCCAAAATGTTTCAAAACCAGAGGAGGCAGTAGGTGGCCCTGCAGTAAATGGAATAGATTGAGTGCCTTATTTGGCAGCCCAAAAATTTTCAACCAGAGGACAGGTAGGTGGCCCTGCAGTAAAATGGAATAGATTGAGTGCCTGTATGTGGCAGTCCCAAAAATGTTTTCAAACCAGAGGAGCAGGTAGGTGGCCCTGCAGTAAAATGGAAAGATTGAGTGCCTGTATGTGGCAGTCCCAAAATTTTTCAAACCAGAGGAGCAGGTAGGTGGCCCTCCAGTAAAATGGAATAGTTGAGTGCCTGTATTTGCCAGTCCCAAATGTTTCAAACCAGAGGAGCAGGTAGGGGCCCTGCAGTAAAATGGAATAGATTGAGTGCCTGTATGTGGCAGTCCCAAAAATTTTCAAAACAGAGGAGCGGATAGGTGGCCCTCCAGTAAAATGGATAGATTGAGTGCCCTGTATGTGGCAGTCCCAAAAATGTTTCAAACCAGAGGAGCAGGTAGGTGGCCCTGCAGTAAATGGAATAGATTAGTGCTGTATGTGGCAGTCCCAAAAATGTTTCAAACAGAGGAGCAGGTAGGGTGCCCTGCAGTAAAAATTGAGAATAGATTGAGTGCCTGTAGTGGCAGTCCAAAATGTTTCAAACCAGAGGAGCAGGTGGTGGCCCTGCAGTAAAATGGACATAGTTGAGTGCCGTATGTGTCAGTCCCAAAAATTTTTCAAACCAGAGAGGCAGGTAGGTGGCCCTCCAGTAAAAATGGAATAGATTGAGTGGCCTGTATGTGGCAGTCCCAAAAATGTTTTCAACCAAGGACAGGTAGGTGCCCCTGCAGTAAAATGGAATAGATTGGAGTGCCTTGTAGTTGGCACTCACAAAAATTGTTTCAACAGAGGACCGGTAGGTGGCCCTCCAGAAAAATTAATGCCATGAAGTACTATAGCAAGAGCAGTGGGCCCTGTCAAAAAATAGCCATTTTCCTCTGCTTTACTGTACAAAGAGGAGGAGAGGAGGAAAAATGAGGAGGAGGAGGAGTGGATCAATTATTCAGGTTTGACTTCCTTCACCTGGTGGAGATTGGAAATTCTGAGAAATCCAGCCTTTATTTCATTTAATAAGCGTCGCCTGTCAGCGCTGTCAGTCGACAGGCGTGTAACGCTTATCGTGATGATGCCACCAGCTGCACTGAAAACCGCTCGACAAGACGCTAGCGCAGGGCAGGGCAAGAACCTCCAAGGCGTCCAGCGCCAGTGTCGTGCCACATGTCCAGCTTTGAACCCCCGTAGTTGTAGGGAGCTGTGTGATCATTTAGGACGATGGTATGGTCAGCTACGATCTCCGCTCACCATCTTTCTGTAAGATCAGCCCTACTCTGCCGGACTGGGGACGGTGCACAGTGTCTTGCTGGGGTGACATAAGCTGGCAAAAGCCTTTAAAGCGTACCCTTGCCAGTGCTGGACAAATGCTGCTGCTCGCCTACCCCCTCGCTACTTTGTCCCGCAGAACTACGCACTCTGCCGCTAGCGCTGTCGAAGGGAAAGTACGTTTTCAGCTTGTGCACCAGGGCCTGCTGGTATTCAGCATTCTCACCCTCTTTCCTCTGCAGGTGAGAGTGGAAAGATTTTGCTGTACGTGGGGCCAGGAGAGTGAACCCCAGTATCGGTGCTGAATAATTCTTTGAAACGCGAGGGTCACGGGATGGCATCCTAGCATGAAATCTGCCATATCGCCAGAGTACCAACGCGTAAGAATTCACTCCCCCTCACTGGCCTGACTGTCCATTTCCCTCCTCCTCCAACCCCTCAAACTCTCTTCTTCTTCCCATACACGCTGAACGTAAGGACTCAACATGGTCCCCCTCTTGTGTCTCACCAACATTCTCCTCCTCTGTCCTCCTCATCCTCCTCCACCATCCACCTCCACCTCCTCCGATATGCGCTGAGAAACAGACCTGAGGGTGCTTGGCTATCACAAGGGAATATTCTTCCCTTCTTTTGGACGAGCGCAAAGCTTCCGACTTCCATGCTGACCAAGGTTTTCACAGGCCATGCAGCGGGATGGTGAGGCTGATGATGGCGGCATCGCCACTGACGCCTCTGTGTTGACTCCTCAAAGTTTACTCAGCACCTGACAGATATCAGACATCCACTCCCACGTCCTCATTGTAATACTTGAGGAAGCGGAATTACTGAACTACCAATTCTGGTGGAAGTTGACATCTGGCAGTCTACATCTCGCTGCGCTGCTGGTAAACCTGGATAACATGGTCATTGTTGAATTCCACCTCGTGGGCACGTCGCACAACAGTCGGTGAGCGGGCATTTGGAGGGGCGCTGCGCTGCCCTGAGAGTGGCAGCTCTGGGCTGGACTTCCTGAATGCGCACAGATCGGCGCACCTTCGTGAGCAAATCAGACAGATTGGGGTATGTCTTGAGGAACGCTGAACTATCAATTTAACACATGGCCAGGCATGCACATGTGTCAGTCTGCCGAGTTGCAGAGCCGCCACCAGTTTACCGGGCCGTTGTCACACACAACCATTCCCGGCTTGAAGGTCACCGGTGCCAGCCACAGATCAGTCCTGCGCCGTGATGCCCTGTAATAGCTCTTGGGCGGTGTGCCTTTTGTCGCCTAGCTCAAACATTGAGCACCGCCTGCTGTTCGCTTATCGACGGCACTGCTGCTGTGCCTAGAGCGACCGACTGATGGCGCCGTGCCCACGGATGGGTAGTTCGGAGGAGGAGGTGGAGGAGGGGTGGGAGGAGAGGAGCATAGTGGGCCTGAAACACCTGGACCGAGGTAGGGCCCCGCATCCTCGGCGTCGGCAGTTATATGAGCAACCCCAGTGTCAGGCTCGTTCCCACCCTCCACCAACTTAACCCAATGTGCCGTCAGCGATATATAGTGGCCCTGCCCGGCAGCACTCGTCCACGTGTCCGTGGTCAGTGGGACCTTGTCAGAAACGGCGTTGGTCAGGCAACGGATGATGTTGTCTGACCACGTGCTGGTGCGGGCTGGACGGCACATCGGAAAAGTAGTGGCGGCTGGGGACCGAATACCGAGGGCGGCCCCGCCATGGGTTGCGAAGGCCTCCGTCCTCTACTACCTATAGGGCAGCATCTCCAGGCTAAAGCAATCTGAGAGATGTGCACATTAGGGCTTGGGCGTGCGGGTGGGTTGCAACTATATTTGCGTTTCCGCTCCACGTCTGGGTAGGGAGAGCTGAACGCTGGTGGATGCTGTGGAGGATCGTGGAGGCGACGATGGGTTTGTGGCAGGTCCTGGGCAGGGGGCTGACTAGTCAGCTGACACAGGGGAAGGAGCAGTGGGTGTGCACGGCCGAGGTGAACGGCTTGTTGCCACTGATGGGTGTTTAGCATTCATTGCCTGCCATACTGGTGGTAGTTAAGCTAGTAGTGGTGGAACCCCTGCTGAGCCTGGTTTGGCAATGTTGCACACCACAGTCCGTCGGTCATCCGGTGTTTTCCTTAAAGACCTCAGACTTCTGAAGATCTAGCCTTGCCGCAGGAGCCCGCGCCACGGGAGCTTCAACTATTGACACATTTGGCGCGCGATGCACCAGCTCTGGCCCTGCCTCTCCGTCTGGCCCCACCACTGCCTCTTCCAACCTGTTCTGGTCGAGGACTCTCCTCCGTCTCAGAAGCACTGTGTTCACCCGGCCTCTCAACCCAGCTTGGTCTGTCACCTCATCATCCTCCGATCCCTCAGTCTGCTCCCCCCTCGACTTCCTGCCCTGACAACAACTTCCCCCCTGTCCTGACAACCGGTCTCCTCATCGTCGGACACCTCTTTACACACTTCCACTCCGTCAAGAAGGTCATCATCACCCACAGACTGTGACTGTTGGAAACACTGGCATCGGAAATTGTCCTCACAGCAAACCGGACAATGGTTTGACTGTGGGAAGGGTCCAGAAAACAGTTTCCTCAGAGTATGCCGTGTTCAAATGCCAAATTTTTCTGGGAGGGGGCGCTGGGGGGAGGAGGCTGAGGTGCAGGAGCTGGAGGATGGCGATTTCGTGACAATGGTGGACTGCGTGGGAAGACTGCTGGTGGTGGACCAAATTGCTCGAAGCATTGTCAGCAATCCACGACATCACCTGTTCGCACTGTTCTGGCCAACAGTGCTCTACCAGAGTCCCAGTAACTTCAGACATGAACCTAGGGAGTGTAGCTCTGCGGCGTCTCCCCTGCTCCCTCATCAGCAGGTGGTGTCTCACCCCGCCCGAGACCACGGCCTCTGACCCCTGCAGTATTGAGACGCCCACGTCCCCCCCTCGTCCTCTACCCCTAGCCCTCGGGTTAAACATTTTTAAAATGAGAGTTATAACTTTATTTTTTTTTTTTACTTTTTTTTGTTTTTTTTTGTGTTTTTTTTTTTTTTTTTTTTTTTTTGTTTTTTTTTTTTAGTTTTTAAAACCAAACAATGCTATCCTATTGCTATGGCTATTTTCTAAGCCACGTATCAAAGCACACTACTATGCCAGATGAGATGACACTGAGTTAGTGCCTAATTGAAATCCAACCCCTACTAAATTTTCCCACTTCGGTCTTTGCTATGGATATGTGCGTCACTAAGCGCAGAACACAGCGGTCGCAAGTCTCACTACAAATTGCTCAGAATTGGCTAGTACATGCACTGCAGAAAGTACAGCCACCAGCAGATCAACCAGAAATCAAATATATAGAACGCTACTGTATGCGTAAGTAAGCTCTTTGTATTCTCCTATGGCTATTTTCTAGCCAAGTATCAAAGCACACTACTATGCCAGATGAGATGACACTGAGTTAGTGCCTAATTGAAATCCAACCCCTACTAAATTTTCCCACTTCGGTCTTTGCTATGGGATAATGTGCCGTCACTAAGCGCAGAACACAGCGTGTCGCAAGTCTCACTACAATTGCTCAAATTGGCTAGTACATGCACTGCAGAATTACAGCCACCGCAGATCAACCAGAAATCAAATATATGAACGCTACTGTATGCGTAAGTAAGCCTTTGTTTTCTCCTATGGCTATTTTCTAGCCAGTACAAAGCACACTACTGTCAGATGAGATGACACTGAGTTAGTGCCTAATTGAAATCCACCCCCTACTAAATTTTCCCACTTCGTTCTTTGCTATGGATATGTGCGTCCACTAACGCAGAACACAGCGTCGCAAGTCTCACTACAAATTGCTCAGAATTGGCTAGTACATGCACTGCAGAAAGTACAGCCACCAGCGATCAACCGAAATCAATATATAGAACGCACTGTATGCGTAAGTAAGCTCTTTGTATTCTCCTATGGCTATTTTCTAGCCAAGTATCAAAGCACACTACTGTCAGATGAGAGACACTGATTTAGTGCCTATTAAAAATCCAACCCCTACTAAATTTTCCCACTTCGGTCTTTGCTAGGGATATGTGCTCACTAAGCGCAGAACCCAGCGGTCGCAAGTCTCCTACAAATTGCTCAGATTGGCTAGTACATGCACTGCAGAAAGTACACAGCCACCAGCAGATCAACCAGAAATCAAATATATAGAACGCTACTGTATGCGTAAGTAATCTTTTGTATTCTCCTATGGCTATTTTCTTTCTAGCCAGTATCAAAGCAACACTACTGTCAGATGAGATGACACTGAGTTAGGGCCTAATTGAAATCCACCCCTACTAAATTTTCCCACTTCGGTCTTTGCATGGATATGTGTGCCACTAAGAGCTAAACACAACGGTAGCAAGTCCCCCTGCTAATTCCTCACAAAATGGTACTAGATGCAAATTAAAATAAAAAAAGTAGAACGTTATTGTAGCCCTAAGAAGGGCTGTTGGGTTCTTTGAGAATCACCTTCCTGCCTAACAGTAAGCTAATAGAACACCCTAACGCTTTCCCTGAGCAGCAGCAGCTCTCTCCCTAGCGGCATCCAGACACAGAATGATCCGAGCAGCGCGGGCAGCGGCTAGTCTATCCCAGGGTCACCTGATCTGGCCAGCCAACCACTGCTATCGACGTGTAAGGGTACCACGTCATGCTGGGTGGAGTGCAGAGTCTCCTGGCTTGTGATTGGGCTCTGTTTCTGGCCGCCAAAAAGCAAACGGCGGGAGCTGCCATTTTCTCGAGCGCGCGAATTCATCTTCCCTAGCAACGAGCTTTCGGAGTACCCTAATCCGAGCATCAAGCTCGGACGAGCATGTTCGCTCATCTCTACTCGTTATCTATCTCCTATATTTGGCTACTTCTAATCTGTATACCTATCTAACCTTATCTATCTAGCTATAAATATATCATCTTTGTATTTATCTTCATCATCAATCTACCTATCATCTGTCTCTCCTATAACATTCTCCTACAGTCCCTTATTACAGATGCTTACCTATTACTGTGTGTAACTACAAAGTGCTATTGTGCAGTGCCTCTTACTGACTGTGACTGTTCATAAATAGTTTTATTTTGTGGCTCCATTTTTAGTTTTGCCGAAGGCCCCACTTTATCTAAAACCGGTCTCTTTAGTGCTATCCACTAGGACCAGGCTGGTTTTCTACTGGGTAGAAAGGCCAGTGACAACATTACAAAAGCAATAAACTTAATATATAAAACTCAAATGGAACGTTTCCACTCATGTTACTGACAACTAACGCTGAGAGGGCATTTGGCAGAGTAAGTCCTTCTCAAATTTGTCATTTGCAATAGAATGTTTCGTTGGATCGTGTCTCTGTACTCTCACCCCTTGGCATTGGTGCAAGTGAATTGCGCCCTATCTAACAGCTATGACATATGAAACGGCAAAATGAATATTTTACCGAATCTCTTATATCTTTTTCAGACAGTCACTATCAAATTACCAAAGGCATACTTCAGATCAGTGAATTCCATTCAGCCCAAATTTATTTGGTGTGTGGTTTGGGTGGCCAAGGGCCCCTTAGAAGGCTTGTGCCCTGGGCAATCACACATGTCATCTCTTTTATAATCCAGTATTGCCTAAAATTTTACTTGGAGTGAGGACCCACAAATGCCAAATTCACCTGATGCAATATGACACAACTGAGAACCAGAAGGAAGCAGATGACTCACAAGTACAGTCACTGGCGAGAGAATTACCTTCATTCACTCAATTTACATCCTGGTCCTCTCCAATCCTACGTGAGCCTTAAACATTTTGTAGGAGCTTTCTGGTACAATTGTGCTATAACAATAAGCCACAGCATCATCTTAATGTCAATTAAAACTTAAGCTTTTTTCCTTTTTTATTGTCTTTCATCTAATAACAAAATTTTCATTTCTGAAAAAAAAAATTACAACTGCATATAATATGCAATTCCCTTCAATTTTCTCACCGTTAAAGCGCGGCTTCTGTTTTTATTGTGGTTGTGACATACCCTGATGCTGCAGTGATTTAAGCTGTTCCGGCTCTGAGAGAACGTGGCATAATGGAGTCCTGAAATCATATCTGTGTGTAGCAGCATTGTTCATTAAATTGGATGCTCCATCTCGGCTTGTTATGTGTGTAGCTCGTGATGTAGATCTATGATGAATATGTTTCTCAGAACAACATTCGGCTTCGTGTTCGCATTGTTTGCTGCTCCACTGGTCAGCACTTTCACTTTTTGGTACAGCACATTCAATTCTAGAAGCCCTGTCAGCATGTTGTTAAATTTTGCAAACGTCCTAAAGTCTGTATTAAAATAGTAAAGAAATTGTCCAAAAAATGGTAATTGGGTTTTTTTCAGTACTTTGACCAAAGGGCACTAGTCTGCCAAGTACTTCATAGAGCCCTTCTTCCATTATCATAATTATGTAATGCAAAGGAGTACAAAGCTATACAGTCACCTGGCTTTTATATAGATTCGGGTATGTAATGGTTTATATGCATTAAAGGGATATGTTACTGTCCGGCTTGCGGGTGTGGATCCTCTGCAAGGCGGGTTAGACAAGCTGCGGCGTGGTACCACCAGGTCGTTCCTCAGGCGTTACTTGTCTGCAGGGGCAGCCAAGGTTGAGGTACAGAGGCGGTAGACAATCTCGTAGTCAAAGTCCAAGCACAGGGTCAGGGCAGGCAGCTGAGATACAACGTCAGAGTCCAAATCCGGGGTCGGCAACAGGGAGGTCCAAATAAATGGGTATTGGAACACGGCACACAGGACAGCAGCACGGAGGGGCACAGGTAACACAGGTATACGGAGGGACTCAGGAACGCAGGAGACACAGGAATGCAGGAGACACAGGAACGTAGGTAAATCGCAGTAGAGCTTTCTCTCAGGCTGTGAGGCACAAAGATCCGGCAAGGGACACAGGAAGAGGCAGGTTTAAGTAATATAGCTGAAAATGGCCAGCGCCAATTAATTGTGCACTGGCCCTTTAAATTTACTGATGGTGGCGCACGCTCGCGCCCTAGGAGGCCGGGATGCGCGTGTCGTGCTGCCGGAGTCAGTGTGGGAACGGGACGAGGTGAGTTAGAATCTGGGGGACCGGGTAGCAGAGAAGAGGGGCACGGGTGCACCTGCGACCCGGTAGAGAGGTCGCAGAAGCACCCGTGACAGGATAGAGTCTCACAGCAGACAAAAGAGTGGAGACTCAATCTCTCACACACTCAGAAGTAGCAAAAAGAACATAAAGGACACTATAGAGAAGTTTTTCCCTTCATTGCTGTGATTGGTAGGACATTACACTTCTTTAAACATGTAGTGACATCGAGTTTCTGAGTATAGAGACAGTGAGCTTCCTAGTATAGAGGACAGTGAGCTTCCTAGTATAGAGGACAGTGAGCTTCCACGTATAGAGGACAGTGAGCTTCCTAGTATAGGGGACAGTGAGCTCCCAAGAATAGAGGACAGTGAGCTTCCAAGTATAGAGGACAGTGAGCTTCCTAGTACAGAGACAGTGAGCTTCCTAGTATAGAGACAGTGAGCTTCCAAGAATAGAGGACAGTGAGCTTCCAAGTATAGAGGACAGTGAGCTTCCTAGTATAGAGACACTGAGCTTCCTAGTATACAGACAGTGAGCTTCCTAGTATATAGGAGACTGAGCTTCCTAGTATAGAGACAGTGAGCTTCCTAGTATAGAGACAGTGAGCTTCCTAGCATAAGAGTAAGTGAGCTTCCTAGTATAGAGACAGTGAGCTTCCTTGTATAAGGGACAGTGAGCTTCCTAGTATAGAGACAGTGAGCTTCCTAGAATAGAGACAGTGAGCTTCCATGTATAGAGACAGTGAGCTTCCTAGTATAGAGACAGTGAGCTTCCTAGTGTAAGGGACAGTGAGCTTCCTAGTATAGAGGACCGTGAGCTTCCAAGAATAGAGGACAGTGAGCTTCCAAGTATAGAGGAGACTGAGCTTCCTAGTATAGAGACAGTGAGCTTCCTAGTATAGAGGACAGTGAGCTTCCTAGTATAGAGGACAGTGAGCTTCTTAGTATAGAGACAGTGAGCTTCCTAGTATAGAGGACAGTGAGCTTCCACGTATAGAGGACAGCGAGTTTCTAAGTATAGAGACAGTGAGCTTCTTAGTATAGAGGACAGTGAGTTTCTAAGTATAGAGACAGTGAGCTTCCTAGTATAGAGGACAGTGAGCTTCTTAGTATAGAGACAGTGAGCTTCCTAGTATAGAGACAGTGAGCTTCCTAGTACGGTCATCACAGAGAGAAGAAGTACTATACAGTTCAGACTTCTGCACTGCATTAACTTCCAGAGACCTTTTTAGTTACATAGATTCCATTTTCTTCCATTGGTTATTCAGATTTATGCCATCAATACAGACTGCACAGCGTTTACATTGCATGGTGTATGTTGCAATTGATACTGTTGGTGAATATCATTCAAACCAACTTCGGTAAAATACTATAAGAATATATGCAGACTGTCCAGGTAATTCTGTATGTTGTAGGTTATGGACCCCAGAGGAGGAACCCGCATATATATATAAGTATATAAACATGTCCTAAATTCGGAATGGACCACCAAGGTACCAGAGGATCTTATGGGTGTAATACCCCAAAAGTCTAGCAAACAACAGCCCAATATAAAAATGCTATGGTCTGTACTCCTAGAAGTTAGTGAAGGGTGGGACCCAGATTTATTTTGTATGGAACCCCAATCCTTATTGTATATATCTAATATGGGAATATCCAGAAAACACTATAAGGAAGTAGCTACTATGCTAAATAGACAGCAGAAGAGCCTGGCAATGAACACATGGCCATTACTGTTGCATAAGATGTGACAGTCCATACTATCTACGCTCAGCCAGACTTTTTTATTAAGGCCTGTAAAACCAGGCTCTCCTACTGATATGATGTATTACTTCCATGTATATAACCATAAAAGTGAAGTAAATTATGAGTCATTCAGTTCTGCTTTAATATGTGTATCCTTTTCCCAATATGACAGTGAATTATAAATAACATCATCCCGTATCTCTGCAAGCAACTGCACTCTCCGTTCTGAAAACTGACCTTCATATCTCTCTGACAACAAAGTCATAAATCTATTTCACAGTTTTTATGGTTGATTGAGTTACAAATTATTGCTTGGGTTACAGTCCGATTTTAAGCACCTCTGTGGGCTACGCAGATGCCAAGTTGCTGCATGACACAGTTGGAAGTTGTAGAGAAACACAAGGCAGAAAAATGATGTATTAAAAAATTGCAATCTGTCTTCTGGTAGAAATGTGCATAGAACATGGAATATCCTATCAGGAAAGTTTAATGCTCTACAGTGCCGAAAAATGATTATACAAAAAAATCTAAATCTGAAGACTTTCAAGGCAGCAAAATATGGAAGTACAGTACATACAAATATTTGAATTCACTTAAATACGAATATGAACGTTTGATACAAAAACCCAAAATGCTATAAATAAATGAATACAACAAAAACTCAATATCAATACAAAACTCCATCACAAAATGGAGCCTAAATAGGCTTTTGGAAGTAGGCAGAGTTATCTCCAAGATGGCCACCATCTACAACTACAACTCTCATGATCCCTAAGTTCTCAGTAACAGTTCCTAAATCTTATGCTCTGCTCCCAGTGAAATTAATAGTATATTGACTAATTAAATGGCCAACACATTTTAATTCTACATTACGGTGTGTGTCCAAAAAATTTTCTACTAAGGAGAGCAACATTTTAAGTAACACCTAACTACATATAATCTTCTATTTTAATGACCCATTTGAATATGAATTATACTTATTCCAGTATTACCACTTTAAAGCTATTCTCTCAAACATTGTTTGTCTCTTTTATTTGGATAAGACGTGTTGAAGAGATATTGTGCTTATTAATTCTTAAAAACTATCGTATTGTATTGTTTATATGATTTATTTTATAATACAAAAATAGTCATTGGAAGCAGCCGTATTGGAGAAATAAATATTATTTAGTATGTAGGCAGAGCAACAGGATGTGTTTGCTTTGTGGCATTTGGAAACAGGAAGTGACTAATTACAACTTCCTCCCACAGACACCTAGGTTTGACAGAATAGTACAGAACTTTATCTGAAAATATATTGTGTAGTATGGCACCATAAGGACATTAAAACTTTTATTCAAATTCATCCTCTACCGATATGAAAAACCTCAATGGACATACCCTAGCCTAGACTGGGTTAGAAAGCCAATAAGCGGGATATAATAAATATGGTGGTTACGTAATGTTAGTTCAATGAAGTCTTGATATTGGGCAACAAAATACTCACCCATAAAAGGGGAACATTTATCATACCCTTGGTGCAATCATTAATTTGTGTCTTTTTCTTCTCTGTTTGCACAAAAAGATATTGAAAAAATTGAATATTTTCAATGCTATCATGGGATATTGGCTATGATGGGGTAAAGTTGAGCCACCGGCCTCCACCAAATTCATAATCTTTGAAGAGAGAAACTACTTTGAAAGTTTGGTAAAACTGACTCCATCCCCTTGCTGGAATAGATTGGTGCACATACTGTGGAGGCTATGGAAAAAATTTATGAAAATGCCTGCACCTTTGAAAACACTGGTCTTGATATTTGACCTTCAAGGTGTTTCTATTGTTTTAACTGCCTGATATAATAAAATTGAGTCCATATATGAAGAGAGGCTACAGTACACCAGAGGAGAAAGATGGAGAAGCAACTCCAAATGTCCAGAAGAAATCCTAACGTCTAAGTACTATGTTTATTCTAAAGGACTTACCAAAAAATGACAGTTTTAGACACTGTTTGACTTTAGTCCTTGTGAAATTGGAAATTGAAAAATTTTCTGCTGAAAGACATTCTCATGAAAGAGGTCTCATGCACAAGGCTGTATGCTCTTCTGGGCCATACCTGGGTGTAGCATAAGGCCCCTTCCACACTTGCGTTGTAGATCACGTCAGAGTCTGATCAGGGTGCGATCAGGGTTTGGTCAGAGAAAAACTGACGTTTTTCATCAGCATTCAATCAGTTTTCAGTCAGAGTTTGTTCAGTGTCTCAGTTTTTCACGCGCGTTTTCAATGCAATTTCAATGCGTTTTTCACACGCATATAACGGGTGTGAAAAGGACTCAGGACTGAGCTCTATCTTTTCTATGGCAATTGATGCGTGAAAAACGCATTGCACTTGCATTGGACTTGCATGTGTCTCAGAGGGCAA
Source organism: Engystomops pustulosus (assembly GCA_019512145.1). Lineage (NCBI taxonomy): Eukaryota > Metazoa > Chordata > Amphibia > Anura > Leptodactylidae > Engystomops > Engystomops pustulosus. The sequence goes on from CM033641.1 coordinate 25,579,243, forward strand.
TGCGTTCTTGGTGCGTTTTTCACGCGCGGGACTTGCAAAAGTAGAGCATGCTGAGATTTAAATGTGCGTTAAAAAATACGCATGTGTGTGCATGAAAAAAAATGCAAGTCTGAAAAAGCCTGTTGCTTACAATGGGTCAGATTGCAATGCAAGTTCTGAACGTCAAAAGCACGCGCAGAAGGGGCCTAAGACTGGGTGTACAGTCATGGCCAAAAGTTTTGAGAATGATACAAATGTTAATTTCTACAAAGTCTACTGCATCAGGTTTTATAATGACAATTTGCACATACTCCAGAATGTTATAAAGAGTGATCAGCTTAGCAGAAATTAATTGCAAAGTCAATATTTGCCTAGAAAATGAACTTTTTCCCCAAAAACACATTTCAACTTCATTGCAGGTGCCTTAAAAGGAGCAGCTAACATGGTTTCAGTGATTGCTCCAGTAACACAGGTGTGGGTGCTGATGAGGACAGGGCTGGAGATCAATCTGTCATGATTAAGTAAGAATCACCCCACTGGACACTTTAAAAGGAGGCTGGTGCTTAGCATCATTGTTTCTCTTCTGTTAACCATGGTTATCTCTAAAGAAACATGTGCAGTCATCAGGGGCGTTGCTAGGTCAAAAGATCCGGGGCCCGTGCCCCGGATCTTTTGGCCGGTGCCCCGGATCTCCTCTCTCTCTCTTCACGATCCAAGTCCTCTGGACATAGATCGTGATGAGAGGCTGCACAGTGTTCACTGCTTTCCCTGCAGGACCTGTGATGATGTCACAATCACATGACCTGCAGGGGGCGGCAGTGCACGGATCTGCAGGAGTGAGTGAGGTGAGAGGGAGAAGATGGGAAGATCTATATGGGCACATAGCAGGGAGATCTATATGGGGCACATAGCAGGGGGATATATATGGGGCACATTACAGGGGGATCTGTATGGGGCACATTACAGGGGGATCTGTGTGGGGCACATTACAGGGGGATCTGTATGGGGCACATTACAGGGGGATATCTGTGTGGGGCACATAACAGGGGCATCTGTGTGGGGCACATGACAGGGGGATCTGTGTGGGGCACATTACAGGTGGATGTGTGTGGGGCACATAACAGGGGGATCTATATGGGCACATTACAGGTGGGCTGTGTGGGGGGCACATTACAGGGGGATCTGTGTGGGGCACATTACAGGGGGATCTGTGTGGGGCACATTACAGGGGGATCTGTGTGGGGCACATTACAGGGGGATCTGTGTGGGGCACATTACAGGGGGATCTGTGTGGGGCACATTACAGGGAGATCTGTGTGGGGAACATTACAGGGGGAACTGTGTGTGTGGCACATTACAGGAGGATCTGTATGGGGCACATTACTGGGGGATCTGTGTGGGGAACATTACAGGGGGATCTGTGGGAGGCACATTACAGGGGGATCTGTGTGGGGCACATTACAGGAGATCTGTGTGGGGCACATTACCGGGGGATCTGTGTGGGGCACATTACATGGGGATCTGTGTGGGGCACATTACAGGGGGATATTTGTGGGGCACATTACAGGGGGATCTGTGTGGGGCACATAACAGGGGGATCTGTGTGGGGCACATTACAGGAGAGATCTGTGTGGGGCACATTACAGGAGAGATCTGTGTGGGGCACATGACAGGGGGATCTGTGTGGGGCACATTACAGGGGGGCTGTGTGTGGGGCACATTACAGGGGGATCTGTGTGGGGCACATTACAGGGGGGCTGTGTGGGGGGCACATTACAGGGGGATCTGTGGGGGGCACATTACAGGGGTATCTGTGTGGGGCACATTACAGGGGGATCTGTGTGTGGGGCACATTGCAGGGGGATGTGTGTGGGGCACATTACAGGGGGATCTGTGTGGGGCACATTACAGGGGGACATTACAGGGGGGGATGTGTGGGGCACATTACTGCGGGAGATTACAATGGGGCTGTGTGTGATATTACTGGATGGATGTGTGGGGACATTACAGAGGGACTGTGTGGGAGACGTTACTGGGGGCTGTGCGAGGACATTCCTTGGGGTGTGTTCACATGTGGCAGTAGGAAGGGCCTAGGTTTGATCTCACATGAGTCTCCAGTGAAATGCGTGTGATGGATAACGATCGCCTGGTGTCTTGTATTTGTTTAAATGCAATCGTGTGAGCGCAATCTTAGGGCGATGTCACACGTGGCGTTTTAAACCCGTTTTGGCCCGTTTTTAAGTCATGGACTGAAAACGTATGACTAAAACCGGACTAACAGCGGGTTCAAAACGTCACGTGTGCCACCACCCTAATGGTGAAGTGGACATGTCACCAGCAGTCACTGGATGTAACACGTAGGGATTTCTCCTGTGGTTTCTGTAGCTGTATATACCCTCAGTAAAGTTGTTATTGGCAGAACCAAATGTGAGGGGGTTATGTACAGCATTACTGAAAGTGCGATACACATGCATTGGGGCCCGTGCCCCTGATCTTTTTCCACCCTAGCAACACCCCTGGCAGTCATCATTGCACTGCACAAAACTGGCCTAACAGGGAAGAGTATCGCAGCTAGAAAGATTGCACCTCAGTCACCCATCTATAGCATCATCAAGGAATTCAAGGAGAGAGGTTCCATTGTTCCCAAAGGCTCCATGGCGCACAAGAAGGACCAGCAAAAAGCCTCTTTTGTTTTTTTTCGCTCCCCGCCTTCAAAAATCTGTGATGGCTTGTTTTCTGTGTAACAAATTGCACTTCATAGTGATGGTATTTATTATTCTATGGCGTGTACTGGGAAGCAGGAAAAAAATTCCAAATGCAGTGAAAAAACGCATTTGCGCCATTTCTTGTGGACTTGGATTTTAAGGCTTTCACTGTGCACCTCAAATTACTTTCTTCTTTGGATCCATACGATCATGGAGATACCACATTCATATAGGTTTTATAATGTTTTCATACATTTACAAAAATTAAAACAAAAAGAAAATTCTTCATTTTGCCATCTTCTGACGCTACTTCGGTTTACAGAGCTGTGGGTGGTGTCATTTTTTGCAACTTTTTATGGTGTTTTCAATGCTACCACTTTAAGGACTGTAAGGCCTTTTGATCACTTTTTATTAATATTTTTATATGTTGTAAAATGGCCATGGGCGCTATTTTCCGTTACGGGGATAAACATTTTACATTGTAACGGCAGGAATAACCTTTATTATATTTTGATAGATAGGACATTTTGGGGCGCAGCGATACTGATCATGCTTGTGATTTTTACTGTTTATTTTTATTTATATCAGCTTTAGTGAAAGGGAGGGATTTGATTTTTTTGTTTTATTTAATTGATTTTTTTACTATTTTTCAGATCCCCTACATTAACCCTCGGTTTTCTGATTTATCCTACCAAATACTGCGATGGTACTGTATTTGTGTGGGTTTCCTCCAGGTCCTCCGGTTTCCTCCCACACTCCAAAACATACTGGTAGGTTGATTAGATTGTGAGCCCCATTGAGGACAGGGACTGATTTGGCAAGCTCTGTGCAGCGCTGCATAATCTGTGTGCGCTATATAAATAAAGGAATTATTATTATTATTATTATGGGGATTTTCCAAATCATCTATTATAATGTGCAAATCATCTATTATAATGTGCAAATCATCTATTATAATGTGCAAATAAAACGAGATTGCCACTCTCTGATGACCTCACGGGGAGCAACAACGGAAGCCAACATGGCAGCGCCCGGTGCCCAGGGGTCAATGCCTGTGGGTAGATGCTGTGATCTGTACTAGCACTGATTGCAGGTGTTACTGGTGGGTGTTTGTTGCAATGTGCAGCAAATTCTCACTGGCTATGGAGAGGGTTTCGCCTGTGAGCCCTCTCCAATCACGCGCAGTCGACGATTGACGTAGTAATATGTCACATGAAGATAAGGGGTTAAAGAAGTTTTCTCTCTTTATTTTTACCAAATGCCTCTTTGTCTAGATCATGATATGGCAAACTGAGGAAACATTTGGCTATATTATGCCCCTTAAAAATAATCCAGAAAACATATAGGAGAAGTATTTCTAGGAGATGCTTGAAATGAAGAAACCTCTTCTCCAAATTTGTCACTGGTATTGCTTTGCTAGCTTCAACTGAAATTTTAGAGTTAAAAAAATTTAAAACTTTTGAAGTATTTCAAACATTCTGTGAAGAAGAGCATTTAATATTTATGGCAGGACTGCTGGATTACTGAGCTTATAATTAGCTGTATGCAGGTACCAAAAACATAGGAAAAAAGCAAAAACATGCAATAGAATTTATGAGTTCATTCATAAAGAAAGCAGTCTATTTTGGATCTGATGGCTTTGACAAACACAAAAAAGAAAGTTTTTGTTGAACAAGTGACCTCAGCATATTTGAGAAAAATTGAAGCTTTATAATCAGAACCATATGATACAACACCATACGATTACTCTTTTAGTACATAATTAATATTAATAATAATTACTTTATTTATAAAGCGCGCACAGATTACGTAGCACTGCACAGAGTTTGCCCAATCAGTCCCTGTCCCTTTGGAGCTCACAATCTAATCAACCTACCCGTATGTTTTGGAGTGTGGGAGGAAACCGAAGAACCCGGAGGAAACCCATGCAAACACAGAGAGAACATACAAACTCTTTGCAGATGTTGACCCTGGGACTTGAACCCAGGTACCCAGCGCTGCAAGGCTGTAATGCTAACCACAAAGCCACCGTGTCGCCCATGATAATTTCATTTTAGTGTCATTTTAGTGTAGGTCCTTATGGTGTTTTTCTTGGGGCTCCTGTGCCCCTTCTTAACAGAACAACATTTCCTTTTGCGAGTAAAGAGGACATGTCACCTGAAATAACGCACTTACTTAAGTAAGCAGCTCCCTAGCCCTGCCCCCGCTAATAGCAGTGTTAAATCACTAGCTTTATCGGAAAATACCACTATAGGTATGAAACACTGCAGTACGTAGCCGCCCGAATGATGGACCAAGCACAGTGGTCCAGTGGTCCAGCGGTCCGAGGTGCTCCCGAGGTGGTCCAAAGCACTCCCCTCTCCTTAGCTTCTCCCCCAGGACCGCCATTCCCACACCATAGGCCGGCGGTGACTGCCAGGCTTTATGCGGCAGTCACCACCTCCTCGGACCGCCCCCTCATGAATACGTCAGACCACTGTAGGCTTGGTCCAGCATTCAGTCGGCTATGTACTGCAGTGTTTTCTATCTTTATTGGTATGTTCCGATAAAGCTACCGATTTAACACTGCCATTATCGGGGTAGGACTAGGGATCTGCTTACTTAAGTTAATGCTCCTAGAGCGTTTATTTCGGGTGACAGATCCTTTTTTTAATGTCTATGGAAAAGACACTGAGGGCAGAGAACCAGTTCTTAAAAATATTTGACCCCCATAATTGTAATCCTTGGGGTCACAGCAACATGACACTTCTCACCAGTCTCTTGATAAGATGTAATTCTAGAGTATCCTCTTTTCTGGAGTGTTCCAGCGAATAAGAGTCAGCAGATAAAAAATGTAGAGTTGGTATCTTCCAATTGGGACCCCATCAATCACCAGGTCAGTGGCTAATTTCTATGAATAGGTAGTGGTTGAGGTGCACTGGGACATACAATTTGTTAGGTAACATTTTATGGTTGTCTGGAGGTCCAACCCCTCACTTATCTACTTAACTTAATAACCGCTATGTATTGGAGTACCCCCCCCCCATACTTATCCCGATTTTTAGGTTCTGCTACATCACATTTAAACCAGAGCATTTTATAGGCAATATGTATTTAAGATATTGTTTGCTGGTGTATTAGTCGAGTTAAAGTCTCTGTCAACTGTGGGTATGATCCAGATCCAACTCATTTCAAGAAGGTGGCACCCTTGTTATTTCCAGGTAAGTTTGTGAATACATGATTGATGAAACCATTGTAGCGCGCCAGGCATTTTATTTTTCAATTTCAAAATAATTTTGGTGACCTTTCATGATGTCTTAAACATTAATGAAGAAATAAAAGAGATATAAAGTCAACTAATCTTAGAGGCGAGTTTAGCTGAAAATTAATCTATGTACAGTCCCAACGAAGCGTGACAACCCGAGTGCAAAACATAAAATGAAGATTAGTTTCTAAGTCATTGTGAAAACTTTGAGAGCCAAATCTTCACAGTCTTCAGCCTTTGTGTACTGAAGGACATAATATGTAACTTTCATGATTCATTATGCATTGCCGTGTTTCCAGTTAAGTTATCTGTAACCACACATGGCACTTGGGATTGGTAATAAAGACAATAAACATGGAAGAAAAGCCCTTCCCATGGGTTCAGGATTCCTAAAGTGCAAGTATTTTTAATTACATCCACCAAACCGATATCCTTAAAGGATAAATTATCAAGTAACCTATTAGAACAATTACCAAAGTTGGTTATAAATTCTCTAAGGAAAATGGAAGTGGTTATGCTGCTGCAAATGAATGGTTTGGATGGACAGGAAGGACCCACAAGGACAGTGAGCCCTAAGGCTAAACCCTCCTTGCAACTATCCCTACCTAATTGCATTATCTACCTTAAGCAATAGGAGATAACTGGTCAACGTCCAGAAAACAGGCAAAGGGTCAAGGAATCCAAAATAGAAATGTCAAGATAAGGATATGTAAGCTCTAAATAAGACTTACAGCAAGCAAGGAGGAAATTGCGGGCAAACGTTTTATGAGATGTTAGAAACCAAGTCCAGAAGATGATTGGGACCCTGAAATTTAGGTAAAGAAGACCAACAAGGGAGACATGTGAATGGAGGATGATTCTGTTCATCTCAGCTAACTGAACGAATTGCAAAATACATGGGACCAATGTGTGTGGTGTAAGTCAACTCCAGGAAAGGAGTTAAACAGTGTTCAGACTAGTAGGATTGTAACAAAGTCACACCACATCAAAACAGAATTAGTCATACTTTACGGAAAGAGGGTGACACTGAAACCTGAATAGGCACAGATGTTACATGGTTACTATGGGGGAGATTTTTCAGTGCTTCTACGCAATAATTGGCCATAGAGGGGCACAGCCACCGGCAGAGTAAGCCATAGTGGAATGTCTCAGTACCTGTGCACTAGCCATAGCCTACAAACTTTCAGAATTCAAGTTAACAGTTTTTTTCAGCAATTCTAAGAGGCCAAATCCTTATGGTGTATCCGCTGCATTGGGTGGGCGGGGCCTTTATCATACACCAACCTTGTTCACGGAGCGCCAACTATGATAAATGTCCCCTTATGTTTCCTATAAAACTTTGCATAAATCAAGGTGCAAGGTGAGTAAGCAGTACATTTTTCGCTAGTTTTTCTGCTCTGCCCATCCCTCCAAGGAATTTTTCAGAATTCCTGGAAAACCCCATTGAAAGAGAGCCTTAAAATGGTATTTGAAAATAAGTTTTGTCAACCCTAATATTGCTGTATGAATAAAATCACGTATTTAACTCAGATTATTTTTGGGCTGTCTTTTTCTTTTAGCATAACAATGTTTATCAATCCATTGATAGTAATATCAATTGTAACAGAATGTTCTCTCTAATTATTCTGTAATTGGCGTACGGATCGTGTCTACAGGCACATTGTTACACAGCTCTATTAATTAAAACTGTGATAAAGCAAATTAAAAAAAATTACAGAGAAAAGAGCGGAGCCTGCTTCATGGAAGATTATTTCTACATTTTATAATTGAGTAAATGAATGTTTTTTTTAGATTGGATTTTATAAATAATACACGTCTAAAGTAAACTTGACAGGTGCACTTTAAGAGACCGAAATCCAAGAATACCAATTACTTTTCCATGGTAGGGAGTGTTGTATAATGTGTAATGTAATATTGTATTCTTAAAGGTATTCTGAAATAAGATGCAATGATACGGTAGGAAAACAAATACTTTTGTAGTAGTTTGCGAGATATCTCAGGGAGGTAATGGCAACACAAGAAAGGACAGCGCTATCAGTTTTCCTGTGAATAGAGCCAGAAATTACAAAATGTGCTGGAAAAACGTCATACAAAAAAATAGCCATTTTTGTTTTCTCAATTTAAAACATGTAGATATTGTTATCGGGAGGGCAAGTTATATTTTATTCTTTTATACTGAAATTAAATACCAAGTAGAAAAATCTAGAAACAGAAGACCTATTGTATACCGGGTTATTATACATATTTAATTTACAGGGTTTACCATGAATATGGAAAACCCCAGGGGGTGGGGTGGGAAAAAATGAAAGGTGCTTCCAGTTTTGTGGCCTGCGGTTGGCTGGGACTTCTATATGATCAAAGGACCTTCTTCATCAAATGAGTTGGACTTCACTTCTGTTTCCATCGCACTTCACTTCCTGTGTTGGTACAAGAAAGCCACCCTGGTCCAAGGAGGCCACTCATTGGATGAACTGGATCCATGACCCCCCCCTTTAACTTCTGGTCAATCACAGTCCCTAAAACCAATGTGGGAACTGGGAGCCGTAGAGGTTAAGTATGTGTTCTTGTTTTTCCCCTCACTGCCCCCCTAATGTTTATCCATGTTCATAGAAAGCTTCTTTAACATGCAGTGTATATTTTATGTATTTTAAGTTTTGTCATCACTTATGGTACACTGGTCTCCGACACATTGGGGCTCATCTGGATTCTAAATCAGAGTTATTGGGGCAGGTGTTTTAAAGAGTAAACAGTCATATCCTTCACCCAGGGGGAGTAGGGGGCTTCAGAAGTGGAGGTTCACAAGATGCAGTCGCAACCAGGCCCAAGACGCCTATGGGGCCATATGGTATACTTTTCCTATATGAGGAGACAACCTCCTATAATCTACCCAGTGATCCCTAATGCATGCATACACCAGGAGTGCCCCAGTACTGCGACCTTCCACTCTTCTTGCAATCCGCTTACCTGCCCGAATGAACGAGGACTGTTCCACATGGACCAAGAAACTGTGACCAGTCCAGCGCTAGGCCTAGCTAAAGCCAACCACTCAGGTACCAGGAGAATCCAGCTGCCCCCAAGCCATTAGGTCAGGCACGAGTGGGAGATGTTTATGCACCACTGCGAAGCTACATGGTACGATCAATGGTTTGTCCGGTTTGGTGACTGGTGAGAACTAACCCGAGTCATGATGACCCTTGTTTTATTGTGAATATTATTAAAAGTTATGTTTTAAATTGTCGCATCTTGGTACTACTTGCTGTTTGGGCCGTAATACATTTTAGTAAAAGTATCTAAAACTGTCTTAAACACTAGATAAATTTGAGAAAACCTATTTAACACTTTATTGGTGCAAATTGCATGAGCATTCTGTCAACGGATTGAGAAATCCCATTATGCTTTGCAGTGTGGGTATAAAGCAAAGTACTGGGAAGAACCTAGCACATGGACAAAACATAAAAACTCTTTGTATTTGTTTGACTTGGTTGCATTCTAAGAGTTGTCTCACACAACTATGTTCACTAAATAAGACAAGGTTCATGTGTAGGCCACATTTACTGGTCCAAATCAGATGAACTTAATTTTTTTTACTTTATTTTGTTTTGCATTCTCAAACAACTCAGTTTCTTACTCAAAGCCATTGACAACATTGTCAGTAGTGAGAGGATACAGACCTACATCTCCTGATGGTGAGTTGGACCAATCTTATCAGCTATACATGACTTATCACTAGAGATGAGTGGACCCAATGTTTGTGTTCCCAATGGCCAATTTTAGCCATGGCTAGTAGCTAAGGGCATCAATTTGCTGGATTGGATGTTTAGCCGTTAATCTGGCAATATGTCAGGGTTATGCAGCCGGACCTTTACCCTAACGCAAATCTCATACCCAACAAATCACTATAGCTATGTTCTGAAAAACGTCATACAAAAAAATAGCCATTTTTGTTTTCTCTATTTAAAATATGCAGATATTGTTATCGGGAGGGCAAGTTATATTTTATTCTTTTATACTGAAATTAAATACCAAGTAGAAAAATCTAGAAACAGAAGACCTATTGTATACCGGGTTATTATACATATTTAATTTACAGGGTTTACCATGAATATGGAAGACCCCAGGGGGTGGGGTGGGAAAAAATGAAAGAAACTTACCCAACTATTCCAGTTTATTACTCAGGTGCTTCCAGTTTTCTGGCCTGCGGTTGGCTGGGACTTCTATATGATCAAAGGACCTTCTTCATCAAATGAGTTAGACTTCACTTCTGTTTCCATCGCACTTCACTTCCTGTGTTGGTACAAGAAAGCCACCCTGGTCCAAGGAGGCCACTCATTGGATGAACTGGATCCATGACCCCCCCCCCTTAACTTCTGGTCAAGCACCAAGCATTGACAATGTTGTCAATGGCTTTGAGTAAGAAACTGAGTTGTTTGAGAATGCAAAACAAAATAAAGTAAAAAAATTTAAGTTCATCTGATTTGGACCAGTAAATGTGGCCTACACATGAACCTTGTCTTATTTAGTGAACATAGTTGTGTGAGACAACTCTTAGAATGCAACCAAGTCAAACAAATACAAAAAGTTTTTATGTTCTGCACAGAGCCACGACAGGACACCAACCGTAGGCCATCATTTACCTCTCTATAACATCAATGTAACTGTGACATTTTTCATCGGAAGTTGTCTTGATGAGTTGAATACTTCAGCACCGCACAGAGCAATTGGCCTTATAAACCGATAACAGAATACTGTCAACCTGCGTAACACCTTCTAGTTTTTGTTTCTTCCATGGTCCAGTGTGGTGGCATCATCTGGAAAATCAGCGGTGAAGTGAGCTGTAAATTGGTTGTTTAAAGTCAAGAAGGAGGAGAGTTTAACGTTGAAGTCAAGGTGTGGAGCTTTGAACGCCTCCTCCTGTGATTGACATCATGCATCTGACTTCAGGAGATCTGGTTAGTGAGGCCTCTGGATGCAGGTCCGTCAATTACAGTGAAAAGGGCTTTCTTAGGAAGAGAGAGCTTGACTTTAGTGTTAAACACCCCCCCCCTACCCTTGTGACTTTATACAATGGGGGTCATTTACTAAGGGCCCGATTCGCGTTTTCCTGACGTGTTACCCGAATATTTCCGATTTGCGCTGATTCTCCCTGAATTCCCCTGGGATTTTGGCGCACGCGATCAGATTGTGGCGCATCGGCGCTGGCATGCACATGACGGAAATTGGGGGGAGTGGCCGAACGAAAACCCGACGGATTCGGAAAAACCGCCGCATTTAAAACAAAAAATCTGTTGCGGAGCTTGCACTTACCTTCACTCAGCCCGAGCTGGTGAACTCCAGTGCGTTCCGATGCTTTTCAGCGCAGCAGCGCCACCTGGTGGACGGCGAAGGAACTACCTTAATAAATCCCGGCCGGACCCGAATCCAGCTCAGAGAACGCGCCGCTGGATCGCGAATGGACCGGGTAAGTAAATCTGCCCCAATGACTTTATATCCCACTTCAATGTAGATTTTCTGGATGATGCCACCGCACAGGGTCATGAAAGAACCATGATCTGAAAGGTGTTCAGATGCTTGACAACATACCAGAAGTGGATTATTAGGCCGATGTCTGTTGACAGGTTCCCTTTAAGACTTCTGCTGAATTGAGCCACATGAGTATGGTTGCTGATCCCATATAGCCCCATACATCCATGTGAATGTGTACTTTTATATTCCAAATCAGATGTGTTTACTGAAATTGCTATTTTCCATAAAATGGATATTCAATAATAACAGGGTTGCATGTAATAACAGGCTGGAAGGCTTCATGACTCCTTGTCCTTGTCCTTTATTCGTTCTAGTGTGCTTCATTATGTGGCATACACTATAATAAAGCTCACAGATGGACGGCATTCTGGTGTTTATACACTGGACTGTGGACAATGTCATTCAGTACGAGCTGACACTTATCATCAAGTGCCAGGACTGAGAAAGTCATTTACCCCTATGAGAGATGCGATGTTCCTTTCCCAGAAGTGATATGAAATTTATATGTTACATATTTATTCCTGATAATATGGAGATAAGATTAGGAAAATGAATCCAGATTACCTCCTATCTTGTAAAATTGATATTAGCAATTGGCTTTTCAAAGATCTACTATAAGATTCCAGATACCAGCCAAGAGTGTCTACAGTCTGCAATCTCCAGACTTACCCCACTCTTCACAAAGACACAGAGGCTGGACTATATAGCCCTGATTAATGTCCAAGTTACATCTAAAGGAGGTAGCTTTTTTTAAGAAATTTAAATAACAAGAACCCTGCATTGTCTTCCAATTGCCCCCCCCCCCCCCCTCTTGGATGTCTCTTTAAGGAAACCTACCACCACAGCTCTACCTATTAAGGTAGCTCCAGTGGCAGTTTCCTATAATCTTTAGCAGGATAGCTCATTTTAGGAGTAATCCTTTACTGCCCCAAACCTTTTAGTATTTTTAATGGCCCTTGGTGTGGAGTAGCTGGAGCTGAGGCTACGCGGCACAGCTTCTCCATGCCTCAGTGGGCTCTTGCAATCAGACTACCAATACATCTTCAGAGCGCAGCTACGAGGAGCTACACGCACTTGTCCGCAAAACTGGTTTCTGTGCATGTCCAGTAGCTCCGGATTTGGTGCCAAGGCCTGTGCTCTGCGTATGCGCAAAACCCTGCTTCGTGGACGAGTGCGCATTTTGGTAAGATGTATTGGTTGGCACATCGCAAGAAGCTACATCTAGACCTTTTGTCTTGGCTGGTCATGTCCAGAGTTTTGCCTCACGGGGACATTCTCACACCAACCTCCTGCAGACTCCTTGCTGCATGTTGGCAACTCGAGAATGTTGTGGTCCTTACATTCCACTTAAAGCAGCCTTTAAAGTTATCCACTTTATTATTCTCCCTTTATTGATCTGGCCCACCAGAGTACCTATGTATAGTGATTATGGGTTTAAGGGATCCAGCAAGAGAATTAATTGGATCAATTGAATTTGGAGTCTACTATTGTCTATATTCTATGGGTTGATAAGAGACAAAGGATCCCCCAAAGGAGACAAGCAAACTGTAGTACTAGGTACTGTCAAATGTACATCTACTCTATGGGGAGTAGGTAGTCTAGAGTGCCCTGTGGCCTCTTTGTTCATACTTCGAGACTTTATATCTCTTTTTCTCCCAGGCACAGTTTACCCTTCCCGGCAATAAGCAACTTGTCTTACACATCTTGCCTCCCGTTTGTACAGGAACATTGGAAGAAGACACATGACTGGTGAAGGATTCATAAAACAGATAGCTCTATGAAACCGCAGCCCATTTCATAACTACAGATTAATTCCAGATTAGAGGCACAGATCCATCACAATAGCAGCTTGAAGGAACGGAGAGAGGACTTTCTTCTTCCATGGCTGCTTGGTACAATCTTTGGGACTATAATTTGTTTGCAGACAGCATAGGGGCAGTTATACATCTAGTAGAATGGTTTCATTGTGATTGCGATCATTCTTTCATAACCTATAACAATGTGGCAACTAAATAAAGTGTTATTTGTTTCCATGGTAATTTAAAGTTACAGATAAATCTGCACAAATCCATCATGTCTTCCTCCGCCGCCGGAATGCAAAATTTGTATTAGCCGTCCAGGAGCAAAATAAACAATAGCCACATTCCTGCACATAAATTCATAATCATTTATTCATTCCGGCGGATGAAAGAAAGTCCCCGGAAGGATAATGAATTGGTATTCACGGGGCGTCCAGATAGGGGAAAGTTTATTATCATTGTTTACTCCTGATGGAAAAGAAAACATGTAAAAGTAAAGCAAAGAAATATTGTGTCTAGCGATGACCCGTAAATCTGTGGATCGATCTGTAATTTTCCATTTTAGTAGTTAAGATACAGTCTGTGATCGTAGTAAATGAGGTTCAATTATTTCAGCTAAAATTCATTTTCCAGCTTGTCTTTTTCAGAAGATTTTACATTTAGAAGAAGGAATTTTGAAAATGGATCTTTATTGTTTATGACTGCGCTTCGTGAAAGAGGTTGGGACTTGTAGAAAAGTTAGGATAAAGATAGAAAAGATAGGATATAAGATAGCTTGCAATGGGTCTGATGAGTCTGCTGTCCAGTGATCAGCCCTAAATAGTTGAATATTTGACAAAACCTTTACAATTTGTGTATCATTTTATATGCTAAGCTTGTCGTGCACAATAGATACATTTCAGTAAAACCATTAAATGTACATGGGCTTTATAGACTAGTGAGAGAATTTGGAGAAAATAAGGATTGAGGTGGTTTCAACTGAACAATACTTTTTCCGGCAAAGATCAGAGAAGATATTTCTTCTCTAGCCCGGGAGGAAGGATAGCTGTTTGCCAAATAAGTGTTTATTGGTAAGGCAACATTCACATCATGTTTCATGTATACACTCAGTATATATATATGTCAGGAAAGCTCCCAAAGTATACCCTAAGCATATACATAGACATATACTGCCAGACAGAGGCATCCTTTTTGCCTCCATTTGCTCAGTTGTATACTGCCTTTTGATGGAAGCCATTGGAGACTATGGGGGATGGATGCAAAGTACTGCATCCATCCCCCACCTCCAATGAGCATCTGTTTGGCTTGCCTAGACTATCAGATCTTTGTTGGTATGACCACTTGGAACTCCATCAATCACAAGATTGGGGGTCTTATCTGGGATTTTTTCTATTCATTGTGATGGAACCTCCAGAAATAGCCAGGTGGCTTCAAACTATTGGTTGAAAGATTTATCATTGAATGTTTAAGATTTCTTTTCTGCTCTTGGTGGTCAACACTTTATTATTGTTGGTTAAATCTTTCAATGCCCAGTTTCACAGTTAAGATAAATTACAACCCCTGTGACAGATAAAATGTATCTAAGTCTCTGGCATTTTTACACAGATGTTTCATATCCATGTTCTTTCATTTTTCCAGGAAGAACTAGTAAAAATATTGGACAAACAGACCCAAGTCACCAATATAACGTTCCAGAGTACGAAGGATGGGAAGAAGAAACCATTGGAGATGATTGTGTGAAGAGAAGTCAAAGGCTCAAGTTGCTACTGTTTTGGGACACTACCTTACAAGGACTGGTAGCAATCCGGTTAAGTTCTCCCAAGTATGTTTCGCTTAAAGAAATGGCTTGTTGCCTTCATAAATTTAAACATTGCACATAATTTTCCCTGACAGGAACAATGAGGGAGATGTATTAAGCCAAATTTTCCAGAATTGTGGTGTAATTTTTGCCAGAAAATGCTTTCTGCCACATTTATCAGAGCTTTTAGACCTATTTTCAACACTTTTCCAACTTGTCTGATTAAAGGGGCGTGGCCTGTAAAAGGTGGGCTCCCGAAAAGGGGCATGGTCAGGCAGAAAATAACCCATGCACCAAATACTTTTATACTTTGTGCCACATTATTGCCCTCAGGTTAGAACAACTCAAGAAGGTTGAAACTGGAACAAAACAGTTTTAAACTGCGCAAGAATTTATCATCACAGTAAAAAATGTGGCGCAGCAAAAAGCTAGTGTTGTCAGTTGTTGCCCTATCAGTTATTGCCCTAGTGGAGCCTGCACCACATTGTTACATCTCCCTCAATGTGTTGACTGCAGCAACGTGTCCTATGAGATGCGCTGACGGAGGAATGTGGCTGGATATGTGAAAGTCTTAAGTAATGGCTTAAAGAGTGGAAATGTCTTCTTCGGTTGGGTTGGAAGATAAACTTCTTGAAGTGTCATGAGAATAGATAAAATGCTCAAGAATCTATTCCCCAGTGTGACCATTACTTTTATATAATTCATCATGGTGGTGTCACATCAGAACGCTGGTCGGTAAAAGGTCCATGTACAACAGTAAACTGTGGGATAGACCTTTACTCGGGTTGATAGAACGATAAACCCAGTTTTGATCTTCTCCCATCATGACAACAAGCTAATGAGATGACACTCTGGGAAAATTTTGGCTGGACGTGAGCCAGACACTGCACATCATTAGTCACTGCACATATCTGCACATATAATAACTGTTTACATTCCTTCATCTACAACTTGTTGGATCAGGTCCTGATTTTCAGTGACGTCCCTGGCAAATTCTGGCATGGCCCTGTCCAAAAAGGTGAGTATGGGGCGACAAAAGGAGGTTATGCAGCTTTGCCTAATGCCTACAATATCATAGAAGCATTCTAGACAAGGACCCTTGGCCTGCCCATATGAGAGAAGAAAACTGGCTGTAACTACATACACATTATTGACTTCTTGGGAAGGGGGTGAGGTCTTGTATGTTCTGTGTACAGCACAAAGGTCATTTTGCAGTTCATCTGTCAAGATCACCAATAATAAATGATTGATCCTGTATTATCCATACGTGGGTGTTACCTATCATGCAGGTCTGCATACACCAATCAAGTCATGCCCTTTTTAACAGTATTCTTGTTTGTTTGTTACAAAAAAATATATAAAAAATATATGTGAAGTGCTTTGGGGGACAGTAAATGTTTCTTTTGGCTCTCACTCCCGGTAGTAATAGGCAGACAAATTAAAATACGGGTCCAATATTTTAAAAATCTGTTGGCGTCCGGGTACTGGACCAAAACCCGGAACCCCTCACCAGAAACACCCACGATAGAAGGTGGCACCGATCATGAATGCTAAAGTGTCCAGGATTGGGCTGCATAAAAAAAAAAAAAACTAGTACTTACCTAGACTGGCACCCCCGGTGTCCCGCGCCGCTGTTTTTTCGAGCTGTTTGTTCTCAGGGTCACAGAAGCTCCGCTATTGCAGCTTCCGGTACAGCCTCCCAACCTATCCCAGCACTGTATGATGCACTAGGACATGGTGAGTACTAGTTATCTTTTTGATGTGACCCATCCCTGGCCACCTCATTTTTTTACTTAGTCTTGGACAACCCCTTTAACTATTTAAATGGTGCTGGCAAAATTACCAGAAGCATTTTAGCGATTGTGACCATGCTTTGTGTAGCCATTTTGGGGAGGGACATTGCTCACGATGATATCATCCGGGAGCGACAATACTCCCCAAAATGCAGTGGGGCCACAGCAATTTCAAACCGTCGGCAGCATTTTAAGGGTTAACACCCATGTTCAGTGCCGGCACTGATTGCGGTCGTTAATGGCGGGGATATTAAGGGAAACGCAGCCCCAAACTTCTGATGTACACCAGTTTTGTTAAATTCCTTATACATATTGCATCATCTTTTTCTTCTCTCTGCTGATTACGTCATAGTGTGCGCCGGCCGGTAGAGCACATTCTTTAGACCTCATGATTCTCATGTGCGCATGCACATTTGAGCTGAGAGATGTTATATAGACAGGTCTGCACTTTTCCTTATCAAGTCCATTCAGTTTAATTAAACACAGCTGGACACCAATGGACGAGTAGAACCATCTCAAGGAGGATCAGATGGAAATGGACGGCATGTGAGTTAAATATGAGTGTCACAGCAAAGGTCTGAATACTTTGCTGTTTTTTTCTGTCAAGATGGGGATCAGAGAATACATTAATGAGCAAATATTTTTTTTTTTTTTGCTGCAATGAAGACATCATCTTATTACACAGATGTTCTTCTCTATCCATTGGGTCTTACCAGGACAGATAATTGTTTCTATCATCAGGAAACAAAGTTTTTCCTTACAGTTCAATGTTGGCAACAATTGGATATGATAATGTTAGTGAGAAATTCCATGGCTGACATAAAGCATTGGCATAATGTCTACATAGATAATGTTACAGGATGTTCCTGGAAGGATCTTACTTTGATGTCTAATGAACTATGGGACAGAGCCGAGCTGTTATCTGCCCTCAAATAAAAGGAACAATAAAAGACTACGGCCAATCCCTTCTACACTGAGATAGTGAATGTTATACACACTACACCCAGCAGACCCAGATATGACCTCTGAAACAAGTCAATATCCAAAATACAGCACTAAAGGATTTTCTATGGATGTAAAATCCACAGAGACATTCAGTATGGAACCAGGTAACTGAATATTTAGCATGGACCCAGCACTGCTGATATTAATGTTTTCAGCAAGTAAATTTAGGTTATGGATTTTCACAGTAGATTTCACCCATTTCTCAATAGTTACAGGATTACATAGACATTTATCAATAATTACAGGATTACATTACATTACTTACCCGGTCCTGTCGCGATCCCCCGGTGTGTTGTCCGACGAGGATTCGGGTCCTGCGCAATTCATTTAGATCGTGTGTCCAATTTCCTGCAGGTGTCACTTTGGTTCCCCGGAATTCACCTACTTCTTCCCGGTGCATGTGAGTGCATGATCTTGCGACACATTTAGTTTTTAAAATTCCACGGTTTTTCCGAATCCGTCGGGTTGTCCGACGCTCACGCCCCCGATTTCTGTCACGTGCAAGCCGCTGCCGATGCGCCACAATCCGATCGCTTGCACCATAAAACCGGGGCAATTTGGCGCCAAAACGACAAAAAACTGAAATATTCCGGAAAACCCAACGGATTCGCGGTCCGTGGACCCTTAGTAAATGTGCCCCATTGTGCTGTCAGGAATGTGGCAAAATCGCACCTTGCAGTTATACAGAAAGCATGTCAGTCACATGCATCTGACATCACTGTAGGTCCTGCAGAAGCTTTTGTCAAGACGCCGAGGGAGGGAGTGTTGCAAAGGCTTTGCTCCCTGAGAGATCGAGTGAAATGCTTTATCAGCGCTTCCCCCTATCTCCATTACAAAGGGCTGGAATCTTCAGATTATGAGATGCAGGCACTATTTAGCTAGATTGTTTTTAACAAAAAAAACTTCATAGCAAAACATTTCCTCACGTTTACAATGACACCAACCATGCATGCTTTTAGCAATATGTGAAGTATTTCTAATTCCTCTGAACAAGTGATCTGCGTGTTTCATTTTACGTTGAATAGTACTGGCATATTACAAGATTGCATTTTGGTTAATGTAATTTATTATTTATTTATGGACTTGATAGTTTCTGTTCCCCAGTCTGCAGGAGACTTGGATCAATAATTTGCCACCTTAACTCCTTGGATGCCACATCCCTATGCAGTACAATCTACTGTTAGAGGACCATAGATTTATGCCCTGGATCAGTGGTTAGCACTACAGCCTTGCAGTGCTGGGTTCCTGGGTTCAAGTCCCAGGGTCAACATCTGCAAAGAGTTTGTATGTTCTCTCCGTGTTTGCATGGGTTTCCTCCGGGTTCTCTGGTTTCCTCCCACACTCCAAAACATACTGGTAGGTTGATTAGATTGTGAGCCCCATTGGGGACAGGGACTGTGCAGCGCTGTATAATCTGTGTGCACAATATAAATAAAGGATTATTATTATCTTGTTTTCATGAACTTCACATTGTACAGTTAGGTTGTGCTTTAAGGGGTTAGTCACCAGGCAATGTTTAGGCTATTTCTTGATGTTCAAGGGGAATCAGCCAATTTTACGTGAAGTACTGCGATATAATTAGACACATTGAACAAACCTGTAAACTCTCAGTGATAAAACATTTGGCATTTTCCCTGTGTCAATCATTTTCCATCAGATACCAGGCTCACACCGGTGTCTTTCTGTGACAGAGACAGGAAAGAGAAAGCTCCCGTGGGAGGGAAGGAACTGAAATGGATATTGTGACTCGTATCTGATAATACAAGAGATAACAAGAAAGGGGAAATGACTAATCAATGTCAAAATGGGAGGAGGATAGTAGGGAAAATGACAATGGATCTGCCAGCAGGACCCCCGGGGGGGAACCGCGCCAAAGAAGAGTCTGGAGAAAGGTTATACAGAACAGAGTGGACCCTGTACAGGTCTTGTCTTCTGTTGTGACCCTTCTCCTTATTGTCATTATGTTTATTTATAAGGCCATACATAACATTAGACGCAGAACGTATAGTAAAAGAGAGAAGAAGAAAGTAATCCGAGTGATATTATACATTACAATACAATAACACTTTATTTATCCCACCAGGACATTGCTCTGAATAGTGCAGCTCCGAGCATAAAAATCAGTTCATAACAAATACATATCATGTTCCATACACATAATAGACATCATGGGGCAAGGCCTTAGGAGGGGGAGGGCTGTAGATTTAAAAAAAATATATATATATATATATATATATATATATATGTTTTTAATGTGTGCTTCTGAATATTGTATAAATAGTTAATATTTTGTAATATATATTATTTAAATGGAAATATTATTTGGATTGCATATGATTATATATACTCGGGTACATCCCACCCAAATATAAGCCGAGACACATAATTTTAACACAAAAAACTGGGAAAAACCTGTTGACTGAAGTATAAGCCTATGGAGTCAAAGCCTCCCAGTATATAGCCAGCCTTTATTCCAGTAAATAGCAAGCCCCCTACAATCCAGCATACAGCCAGCCAGCCCCCTGCCCCCCAGTGTATAGCCTGACCCTTCCTCTAGTATATTGTCTGGCCCTGCCCTTAGTATATAGCCATCCCCTGCTCCCCAGTATATAGCCTGCCCCTACCTCAACTACAGGGCCACTTCTACCATAAGGCAGGATGAAAGTCTTGTTTCAGGCGGCATATATCAGAGGCGGCAGGATGGCAGCCTGGATGATTTAGGAGGCAGCCGTGACCTGATCTATCACCCAGCAGAAGTTCCTACTGGCTGCTCTCTGCTCCCCCTAGCACAGGTCATATACTATTTAGTAAGGATCCTTTTAGCTATCAGCCAATTAACCCCTCAAGCCACCATGAGATTCCCTGATGACGTTCCCCAATGTTATGGGCAGCAGTGCATATAGACACCATGACGTTGTGGGACGTCATAACTTCTGCCTGTAACTCTGACAAAACACAGTTTTAGAGTTTCTGAGAGCCAAGGCTCTGAGCAACTTGTTAGAGGGGGATAGAAGTCCCCCCCCCCCCCCTCAAGCAATTGCTGTGACTGGTCATTTAGTACAGACAGATAAATCCCAGCAAAAAGCAGGCTTTCGCCCTCTGAACTTCTAGTATCAGTATAGTATCTCCACACCATACATCACCAGCTGCATACCTCTCCCATCTGTGCTCTCCTCTACATCTTGATTTAACTTTAAAGAAAACCTAAAGGGTTAATAAAGTTCCATAAAAAAAACATTTTGAATAATTTAAGGGTGTAGTTTCTTAAATGGTGTTATTTATGTGTTTTCTGTTGTTTAGGTCCAATAAAATCACTTGAGAAATGAAATTGCCCTTAATAAAATGAATTTGGAAATCTTCTTAAAATAGCTACCAAACACAAAAGCCTTCTACCATCCTACAAATACAATTTAAAAAAATGTTGCCAACATAAAGCAGACACATGGTGAATATTATTTATTAAGTGATTTTCTTGCTATGACCATTTGTTCAAAAATTATAAAAGTTCAAAGTTTAAAAAAGAGCGCATTTTTACAAAGTTTTGGTATTTTTACAGTTTTTCATAAATACATTCAACATATATCACTCACATGTTTCTAATAACATGAAGTGTAATGTGTCACAAAAAAAACTCTCAAAAAGTTATTACAAATTTAAATTGACACATGTCGGATTAGAAAAATCTGTCTGTGTCCATAAGGTCAAAATAGGCTTAGTCCTTAACTGGCCTTAGAAGGTCATGTGACCTTCTCCAGACCCGAGTGAAAGAGCTTTTAGTGGTATCTAGCCCTGTGTGATAGCAGGAGCCAGGCAGGGGCTCCTTTATACTCTATAGCAGTGGTGGCTAACCTATGGCACGGGTGCCAGAGGTGGCACTCAGAGCCCTTTCTGTGGGCACTCAGACCATCGCCCCAGGACAGAGTTCACAAAACAGGACCAAATCCACCAAATCTTTCTGCAGTCCCAGGCAACTGCTCTTAGTGCCAAAGTGACACTTCATTGACTGTTTGAAACTGTGGGAAAAATGAAAAGGTTTTGATCTTTGGACGTCATCCTGTTGTGCTTTAGGTACCAAGATGTGGAATAACAGGTAGCAATAAGTTACTCCTTAAAATGTCATGTTGGCACTTCACAGTAAATAAGTAGATATTGGTTGTTGTTTGGGCACTTGGTCTCTAAAAGGTTTGCCATCACTGCTCTATAGACTAGGCCACTAGGGGAAAAGTGAGGACAAATAGCTGCCACTTATTCTGCCCCTGGAGTGAGCTGTATCCTCCACCACCCGGAGAGGGAGAAAATACTTATCTCATAAGGTAAACAATTGATAAATATTGGCATGTGTGTGAGTGATTGTCTATATACAAAGAGTGTGGAAATAAACATTTAAATAGACATGTGTATACAGCGTGCCATTTGAATTTTCGCCTCAGGCAGCAAAAAGGTTAGAATCGGCCCTGCTCTAGTATATAGCATGCCCCTACCTATAGTATATAGCCAGCCCCCCAATATATAGTCTGCACCTGCCCCTAGTATATAGCCTGCCCCTACCCCTAGTATAGAGCCAGCCCCTGCCCCTCAGTATATAGCCAGCCCCCTAAACCTAATATATAGCCTGCCCCCTGCCCCCCAGTATATAGCCAGCCCCTAGCCCTAGTGTACAACCTGACCCCCAATATATAGACTTTCCATGTCCCAAGTATATAGCCAGCCCCTAGCCCTAGTGTTCAACCTGACCCCCAATATATAGACTTTCCATGTCCCAAGTATATAGCCAGCCCCTATGCCTAGTACATAGACAGCCCCTTCCCTCCTCCCCTCAAAAGTTTTTAGGCTGCCCAAACATTGTGAGATCCTGATACAGCAATTTGCAAAAAGTTTCCAAACTATATTAACAAAGTTAGGAGTGCCCCCACATGTTGAGTCCCAGTAACAGTCATAAGATGTGAAATCCGGCTAAAGGAGCAAGTTAAACTCCAGCATGTCCCGGTGCAGCCCAATGTTTAGCAGTAATTCCCATGCGATTTAGTGTGTGCACCCTAATGACTAATAAAAATTATCAATAGCCAATTATCCTCTTATACCTTACAGGGGCGCAGGCCTTATATCGCAGCCCATTGGCTTCTGTGATGAGTAAAAAGAGACATAAACAGCTAAAGACAATATGAATACAGCTGTTTCAGGCCGGGGGAATACGCCGATCGCTGTAAATCACATTCCGCCTCCATCAATTTGTATTGTTAATTACAGTCATTACAGGGAAGTCATTTACTTAGAATCAGATTTAGCGCTGCGGAGTGTGACATCTCAGTGATTTGTACTGAGGAGAGAATCGGGTTTAGTGCCGCCGAATACTTGACAAGCCCATTTAACAGATGGATCATTAAAAAACTTTAATTGACCTAAAAGACATTTGTGTTACTTTCTTTGCGCTCATTCCCTCCAATGATAATGTTTGTGTTTTACTGTGGGAGAAGACGTAAGTGGGATACAAGACATATTTTGTGCCAAGAAACGCACATTCACTTCTTAAAGGGGTTGTCCATTTTACTTCATGTTTTCTATAATGTGTGTGTAAGTGTAGGGGGCAGGATATTAGGTAATTTACCATTATACATATATTACTAGATCTGCTCCGCTTTCCTGATATGTAAAGTGAAGCCTCCTGTCTTTTACCCCATCAGTCAGACATTCCTGACCATAACATGGCTGCAGATGGAGGGTCATGTGATCTCTAACTGTCAGGACCTTTATCTTGAATATTCATGATTACCAGGCCCAGAATACCAGACTATAAGGCCCTGGCAGGGTGATTACTCATGGTCAGAAATCGCATGACCCTCCATCTGCGGCCATTTTATGGTCAGGAATCTCTGGCTGATGAGGTAAAAGACAGGAGGCTTCACTTTACATATCAAGAAAGCGGAGCAGAACTATTATAGATGTATATTGGTAAATTACCTCATATTCGCCCCTCCTGCACTTATACACACATTGCAAAAAAAATAGGTAAAGTGGCCAATTTACATGCTTTGCTCTCAAGCCCTTTGTGATGTGGCCTGAAAAAGCTCTAGTGACCGGTATTTTTAGCGAATTTTCGTATGCGCCACAACTTTTTTTTTTGCAAGCTACCTTAAAATTTTTTGCAGTGCTTTTTCAGGACACATAGGGGCAGATTTACTTTCCCGGTCCATTCACGATCCAGCAGCGGGTTCTCCGATGCTGATTCGGATCTAGCCAGGATTTACTAAGGTCCGTGCGCCGATATCCACCAGGTGTCGCTGCTGCGCCGAGGTCCACTGGAGTTCACCGGAGTTCAACTTCTATTACTTGGTGCAGGTAAGTGTGTGTCAAGCGGCACTTTTAAAAAAAAAAATTCTGTGTTTTTTCCGAATCTGTCGGGTTCTCCAACAACCACGCCCCCCTATTTCTGTCACATGCAACCCGGCGCAATTGTGTCGAAATCCGATCGCGCGCACCAAAATCCCGGCAGAATTCGGCGCAAATCAGAAATCGTTGGGATATCCGACGGAATTGCGCAATTCGGGTCCTTAGTAAATGACCCCCATAGAGCTAGTTAAGAAGGTAATACATATGATACATTTTTTTTTCTAATTTGGGGTAAAGTTGAAAAAAGGCTTTTTTTTTGTAATTTATAGTACTTTTTTTTTAATTTTCAAAGTAACTCAAAATGAACATTATTAATGAATTCCCTATTTTGTTTCGGTCGTTGATATATATATATATATATATTATGTATAGTCTTGGGCAAACAGGGCGACTATGGCAATGCTTTTTGTAATGTAGCGGGGAATTATCATTGTATTTTTATGAATATTCATTAATATTTTGTGTGTGTTTTTACTTTATATGTCCCCCATGAGGTCATAAAAGACTCCTGGGGGACATTTTCACTTTTTTTTTTTTTTAAATCTTACTTTATTTTTTCTCTTTTACAAATTTTCTCCTGTAACTGGGGCATCTATAAGAGCCTCAGTAACAGAGGAAACGACCACCTGTGACTGGTGGTGCCGATCAGAGCTGGACTAAGCAGCTCTGTTTAAACCCTTTAGACCAACGAGTCTATGGAACCGCTGGCCGCGCCGGCTCTGCTCCTCCATGCATCGCGCTCCTTTAGCGTGAAGCTGTGAGGAGCAGAGAAGGGAGAAGCGGTAACGAACAGCATCTCCCCAGGGTCTCCGGTTGTCTCTGACACCTGGAGACCGGGTCCTGCTCCCGCGAAGTAGACCCTCCGGACCTGCACCCGCTGACGTCTAAAGTCCCAGAAGAGTTAATAATAATAATTATCAAATTCCGTAGCGCTTAAAAACAAAGTAAAAACCCTCCACAGTTTCTTTTAATTCACTTAATCGATGAGGGGATAAAGAACTTGTGTTACAAGCAAATTAATGGAGCAAAATGTAATAGCAGGTCTGTACACCAAGGACATGTGATAGCGACACACGCACATACCAACAATTACGGACTTTTAACCGAGAACAGAAAAGGAACTGTAAAACTCCCCTGTTATCAGAGCCGTGTGTGCTTAGGAGGGCTTTTAGTCTTCTTCCATAATATTTACTTTGTATTGTACAGATATGTGATTGTTTGGTCAAGTTTAAAATTTTATAGAGCAATTATCCAAGGTTTTAAAGGAAATCTACCATCACAATGAGTCATGATAAACCAGCAACACTTAGGGTACATTCACGTGGGCGTTTGGGGGGATGTATATGCGGCTGAAAATTTGGGGCTGGATATACGTTCCGATAGATGGCAATGACGGCCCAGCGGCAGTACAGTGCCACACATGCTCTATCTTTCCCTGTGTGTGTGTGCGGCCGTGCACCGCTGTTCTAAATGGAGGGGGTCACCTCTTCCTCCTCTCCAGTGCACCAGTATCCCTGGTCATGTGATGTTCCACAGATGCACGTCTCGTTATATCCCTGGTCATGTTATGTCACACAGGTGCACAGCTCGGATATATCCCTAGTCATGCGGTGTCACACAGGTGCACGGCTCGTTATATCCCTGGTCATGTGATGTCACACAGGTGCACGGCTCGTTATATCCCTGGTCATGTGATGTCACACAGGTGCACGGCTTGTTATATCCCTGGTCATGTGATGTCACACAGGTGCACGGCTTGTTATATCCCTGGTCATGTGATGTCACTGGGACCGATGTTAACCGGTGTTAGCAGGACAGCAAACAGAGATCTAGAAAACCATGAGGAATTTATACAGAAAGTATTTTAGAAAATTGCTTTTTATTTTAAAAAAATTATGTCAATTATTTGCTGAATGAAGATAACCCTTTATGACAACAAAACTATATACATTTGCTAAGTCTGTGATTCATTCCAGCCGATTGCACAGAATATTAAATGTCTCCACCAGGCAGTATAATTTGTCCAGCGGGTAGAAAGCCCTCGTATAGCTCTTTGTTTTTTGTAAGTTGCAGAGGGGCAACAACATAAAGGAGTTAAAGAACATGAAGGCCACACACAATCTACAAGTCATCATGGAAAGCATCTTGTTATATCTTCTTCTATCTTTGATGTTTGGATGATTTCTGAGGTTCCCCTTATAGATGCACTTGTGCCATTCTATACAGTAAAATAATGTCTATTGATATATACAGTACTTACATTTACCGTATATACTCGAGTATAAGCCGAGGTATGAAATTTTAACGCAAAAAACTGTAAAAAACCTATTGACTTGAATATAAGCTGAGGGTGGGAAATGCATTGGTCACAGCCCCCCCCCCCCCCCCCCCCCCCAAACATGCCCTGTGTTTTCTTTGCTTTAATACATTTCTTGTCATATTTTAATTTTTTGAATTTTATATTTTGTTTTTTTTTTAATTTTTCCTTGGGTATAGGTGCTGTAGGGTTGTATTTTTACAACTACCTTATATAATCGAGTATAAGCCTAGTTTTTCTGCACAAAAAATGTGCTGAAAAACCCAAACTCGGCTTATACTTGAGTCAAAAAAATAAATATATCTAAACTCAACTTTCCCGTGACCCCTGTATATCTTCTGTGCGATCTGTCTGGCAGCGGCGGCAGGCTATATACACTGGGGCAGGGTTTGGCAGGCTATGTACACTGGGGCAGGAGCTGGCTATATACACTGGAGCAGGGTCTGGCAGGCTATATACACTGGGGAGGCTGTGACCAATGCATTTCCCACCCTCGGCTTATACTCGAGTCAATAGGTTTTCCCAGTATTTTGTGGTAAAATTTGGGGCCTCGGCTTACTTATACTCGGGTCGGCTTATACTCGAGTATATACGGTATATATTTTCTTGAATTCATTTGTAAAATGAAATCCAAATTAAAGGAGGCTTAACTTTTTTTAAGATAAACTGTAGTAAAAGGTATTTTGCTAATACAGGCAGTCCCCGGGTTACATACAAGATAGGTTTTGTAGGTTTGTTCTGAAGTTGATTTTGTATGTAAGTTGGATTTGTATATTTTATAATTCTAACCCCAGCCAGAATCTTTTTGGTCTTTGTGACAATTGGTTTTTAAAAATGTTTGATTGTCCTAAATACGAGGATTAACAATACATCTTAATTGCAGACACTTTTGATAATTCTTACAGCTGTTTATTGTAGCCTAAGGCTAAAGTACAGTAAATAACCAATATCCAGAGGTCCGTTTGTAACAAGGGGTCATCTGTAAGTCGGGTGCTCTTAAGTAGGGGACCGCCTGTATTTTTATTATAGAAATACACCAAAAAAAGGCTTGGGGATATGTATGGTGGTAAAAACACATTCACCCCAAATATTATAGCAAAACCTAGTCTAATACACAAAAGAAGTAAAAAAAGGAAAAAACCTTCTACATAATCAAACAAAAAATATATTAAAAAATTACGTTAAAATGACATAGACAATGAAGGAACAACAAACAGAAACATAAGGGATACACATTACCCAATTGTTAGTATATGTCTCATAATCCCCCCCCCCCCCCGAGAATCAAGAACACTGAATTAGTAGGGGCTGTAATATGCCCTGTTATGTCATTTTAACGTCATATTTCTATATTTTTCCTTTACACAATAAAGTTTAATTAGAAGGTTTTACTTCTTTTGTGTATTAGACTAGATTTTGGTGCTATAGTATTTTTATTAACCTACTAGGGTAGGTCAGTCCTAGGTCCTCTTCTCTTCTCCCTCTATACTGCCCCCATTGGACAAAGCATCAGCAGATTTGGTTTCCAGTATCATCTTTATGCTGATGACACCCAGCTATATACTTCTGCACGTAACGTCACCCCTGCCTTAATCCAGAACACTAGTGACTGTCTCTCTACTGTCTCTACCATCATGTCCTCTCTCTTCTTGAAACTTAATCTTTCTAAGACTGAACTTCTTGTCTTTCCACCATCTACTAACCAGCCCAACCCTGACCTCTCCATCTCGGTCTGTGGGATCACTATAGCACCGGGGCAGCAGGCCGCTGTCTTGGGGTTGTGCTGGACTCTGACCTCTCCTTTTCACCATATATTCAATCTCTTGCTCACTCTTGCCGTATGCATCTCAGAAACATCTCCAGAATCCGTCCGTTTCTGACATTTGAAACTTCTAAAATGCTAATTGTTGCGCTGATTCACTCTCGACTGGACTACTGTAACTCCCTACTAATTGGCCTTCCACTCGCTAAACTCTCTCCTCTTCAATCTATTCTTAATGCAGCAGCCAGGCTCATCCTTCAGACCAAACGCATCCAGTTAGTGCCAATCACTGCACTGGCTGCCTGTCTCCTTCCGTATTCACTTTAAAATAATAACCCTAATCCACAAAGCTCTGAATAATGCTGCACCTCCCTATCTCTCCTCTCTTATCTCAGTCTATCACCCTTCCCGTGCTCTTCGATCTGCCAGTGATATTAGATTAATCTCTACCTTAATCCGAACTGCTCATTCACGTCTACAGGACTTCTCCCGAGTTGCTCCAATTCTCTGGAATGCCCTTCCCCGGACTCTCAGACTAATTCCCACCCTCCAAAGCTTCAAACGTGCTCTTAAAACCCATCTCTTTTGGCAAACCTATCACACTCTCTAACTGCATGAAATGTCACCTCTCCCTTTACTAATCCATCCTATGTTCTCCTCCCGTCTGTTATCCGGCAAACAGCAGATATATACCAGGGTCCAGGCTTCTCTGCAGTCTTTTTTACCTAGGACCCTGTAAATAAGATGGCGGTTGATGGCTGGTTCATGCAGCAAAACTTTTATTTATTAAATTATTTATTAAATTATTTTATATTGCTGCATTATAAAGAATGGCTGGGCCATTATACAACCTCTTGTGTCACCCCCTCATCCTCATAGACTGTAAGCTCTTGTGAGCAGGACCCTCACTCCTATTTTTCCATATGACTGTTTGTTCTCTGTATTGTAATATACTAGTTGTATATGTCCCCTATGATTTGTAAAGCGCTACAAAATTTGATGGTGCTATATAAATAAAGATTATTATTATTATTAGGTCACAATTGTTCTAATGTAAGGTGAAATACATTGCATACAGAAAAGACTTGTATAAATACAATTCTCAATTTTACTTTTTTGCACTTACCATGTTAAGGGTTCCATTTGGAGATGCTGCAGCGTAGAATAATATAGCAATATAACTTGCAAAATTTGCTATACTACCTATGACTCTTCAAGCTTTCCTAGTCCTTACTGGTTTGGCTTACTCTTCTTCTAGTCCTGAAATCTCTATTTTATTGTCCTGGTGAAACTTGAACTGTAGTTTCTAGAAACCTGGTTCCTTTGCAGCTAAGTCCAACCCTTCCAACAAGAGACAATTGTGAACACGAAGGAATATCCTAGACTCTGCCACACAGATTGGTTTTGGGTTGAAGGTAATTTGTTAAAGAGGACCTGTCAGGTTGATGTGGGACCCTAAATCAGCTACTGGTCCTTATCGACCTGTCATTTAGGGTCCCAAATTGACATTTGTGAGGGCTGTAGGTGGAGAAAAATAAAAAACAACTGTCAGGGTTCAGGGTAGTGATGATTACACAAACCGACACCTGGGATCGGAATTTTTGTGGCACCCGGTCTTCACCAGAGCCCGCCGCAAAGCAGGATGGTCTTGCTGCAACGTGGTGCCACCAAGTCATTCCACAGGCGTGACTTGTCCACGGTGGCAGCCCAGGTCGAGGTACAGGTAAAGGACGCTAGGAAGTCTCGAGGTCGGGGACAGGCAGATGGTCAGGACGATGCAGAATCAGGAACGGAGCAGGAGGTCAGGGCTAGCAGCAAAGGAGCAAGGTCAGGGTCAATTCCGGGGTCACGACAGAAGATCAGAATACAGGAATAATGCAAGGAATGCAAGCTTTCTCATTGGCAAATGTTCAAAGACTCGGTAGGGGTGGCTGGGAGAAGCCGTTTTACGAAAGAACCCGGAAGTGGCAAGCACGAATCAGCGGCACGCTGGCCCTTTAAATCTGCGAGTGCCAGCGTGCGCATGCCCTAGGGAGCAGGGACGCATGTGCAGGCCAGCAGGGACGGGAGGAGGAATGCAGAGAGGTAATTGAGTAGGGACTGGAGTCCCACTACGGAGAGGGGCACGGGTGTGCCTGCGATCCGAGACAACAGCAATCTTTTATACTTCCCTAGATGTAAGTCAGATAAGACACATTGGACTCACATCTGCAGATCTCACACCGTTGCTTCTTCTTGCCAGGATAATTCCCCACCATCAATCCACATATGCTGTATCTACAGAACTTGCACAGTAAAGTTGGGGTGTACTACACCAACTTCACTTGTCGCAATGCACAGGCATAGAAGGAAATGAGGAAGTAGGTGACTATAAAGTTTTTTTTCATATACTTTAAAATTTGTACATAAGGTGTGAAAGAATGGAACATTTTAATAATGTTTGGCAACCATGGATTAGGTTCTCTGCTATATTACAACTGCTCCCATAGAGGGTCATATTGCTAACTAGTAGCTGTATAAGATAACTAGAATGAGTATATGAGTATACAATCTCCATCCCCCCCCCCTTTTTCGTCCCCTTATCACTATGTTTTGTCTGTCTAAGAGGCTCTTCAGTGTATTTAGTGTATTGTTTTCTTGTTACAAGGTTCCTGGGTTGTTTATCTAACATTTAGGAAGGAATATTCAACTTATTATGCAACATCCCATGTGTATCTTTTACATTTGACCCTCTGCGTGGGGAAATTGTAGCTGTGCCGATTGAACAGCTTAATTTTGGCGTTCTTTAATAAAAAATATTTGGAAACAGCTTATGGACTGTTTGATGTTGCACAGCATAAGGTGTAAAAACACCAAATGAGGTTAATCAAGTTAAAATAAGCAAAACAAGCAAAGTTTGGAAACATAATATACAGAATAAATCTAGTATAAATGCATATGATGAGTGTTTCTGAGAGTTGATGAAACATTTTCTTACTCTTATAGGGGTTATCCGCCCATGGGGACAGGGACCAATTTGTCATGCTTTGTGCAGCGCTGCGTAATCTGTGTGCGCTATATAAATAAAGAATTATTATTATTATTAATCACAAGAAACTTTTTAGACTGGCCCCAGGTGGTGTATAATTGCCCCAGCAATCTGACCCAGCATGGCATCCTCCATTACTGCTGACCTCTTTTGATATTTCGAGGCTCGGCTGTGAAGTCATGTCCATAGTACATACTCACTAAAGTTGTGGGTCCAAATTTGTTTCGATTTTCTACTATGTT
Organism: Engystomops pustulosus; assembly: GCA_019512145.1. Classification (NCBI taxonomy): domain Eukaryota; kingdom Metazoa; phylum Chordata; class Amphibia; order Anura; family Leptodactylidae; genus Engystomops; species Engystomops pustulosus. Next base: position 25,610,825 of record CM033641.1, read on the forward strand.
CTATTTCTATTATCACTTCCATCCACTGAAACTGAAAAAGCAGAAGTTCAGTCACACATGAGGAATAAGACTATTTCTGGTCTTTATAAGACTTATAATCTCCCTTTCGAACACTTTTCCTCTCTGCAGTCTCTGAAAATTTGCAATTCACTGTCCAGCTTGTAGGTGGAGGCATAACTGTTCCCGGTCCCTTCTCCATTGAGTTTCTATATAATCTGACTCTTTATTGAGCTTCAAGATTTGTTGAAAAGTTTGGAACTATTTTAGGCTAATTTCAACATTCAAGAAGAACTCTTAAAGGGATACAAGGCCGTACTGGGGCATATTTACTAAGGATCACGGATTGCACTTTGGTCGGATTGTTCACGGTTTTCGGGATTTGCTCAGCTTTGACAGGTATTTAACAGGGGTTTACGCTTGGATTGTGTCGCACATGATCAGATTGTGTCGCAGCTGCGCTGGGTTCCAAGCAACAGAAATTGGGGGGCGGGCCGTCACATGATCCGAATGATTCGCACTGAGCGCGGGATTTAAGATTCAAATTGTGTCACAAGATCAAGCACTTGCATGCACCAGGAAGAAGAAGGTGAACTCTGTCAGACCTGAGCGGGGAAGCGACACATGCAGGATATCGGGCGCACGGTCTTAGTGAATCGCGGCATGATTGTCGGACAACGCACTTTGGTGAACGCCGCAGGAAGTAAATGTGCCCCACTGGGTTCTGTTCACATCCGCATCATGTTTTCTACTCATTTCCCAGCACCAGATTGGACAAACCTTAGTCATTTCAACCTCACCCAATGGCCCCTATAGATCAATAATGGGTCCTTCAGGTTTCATGAAGATTTTGGTCATTTTGTCAAAGAATAAAGCACTATATACATTGCTATTCTTACTGTGAAATCTGATGTAACTGCGAACCAAGGTTCCGATGGTGCCCTTAATTCTTATGTGAACAAAGCCTTTTGGTATAAATTGCAGAAGATCTCTCTACCATGGACAAGGTGATCAGGATGATGTGCAGGGTCACTAATTTTAGAGAAAAAAAATCTTTACTTAATTGTAAGGAAAAAGTTGATTTTGCTGAACTCCGAAAAGGTTTTATATTAATGCCGTTTAACTATTACATTAACTTAATGGTTTTTCTACTCTGCTCCAAGCAAACTAAATGTGGCGATAATAATGAGGTACTAATGCTGTCTTCCCGAAGTCTCCACGGAATCTTTACAGCTTTTGCTTATCTTCCGCATCATAAAACACCATAATTTAGTGTTCAAACATTTCTTTAGGGGAGAAAAATGTCATATTTCTTTTTTATCAATCTGTGTAAAATCATCGACATCTTGTGAATACATTTTTAAATGTCAGATTTTGCATGTTAAACAGCAGGATTGTCTATGAAATATCTGGAATGACCGGCTCCATTTCCGTACTTAGAATGTATTTATATATTTACATTTTTTTTTATTAATCCCATAATTCTTCATTCTTTTTTGCTTTTTCCAGTTTTTTCCCATTCCCTTTCAAAGGCTAAAGCATTTATTGTTTACAAAGCTGCATAATAATTTTCTTTATTTATATAGCGCACACAGATGATGCAGCGCTGCACAGAGCTTGCAAAATCGGTCCCTGTCCCCAATGGGGCTCACAATCTAATCAACCTACCAGTATGTTTTGGAGTGTGGGAGAAAACCGGAGGACCAGGAGGAAACCTGCGCAAACACGGAGAGAACATACAAACTCTTGGGCTTGTTTTTTGCAGGACAAATTGCACTTTCCGCTGTCAATGTTTTATAGAATACACTAATTTCAAATGTTGAAAAAGTTTGAAACAAAGTTGTGTAAATAGACTGCAACATCTAATGGGTTAAGAGCTTTGATCGGTGTTGATCTGGCATCAATCATGGCTAGTAGAATTGATCTACAACAGATACTTGGCAGGTATCGGTTTCTGAGCCTACTCCATACACCGATATTTACACTGTGACATAATAGTATGTCGTTTAGACATCTTTCTGCCATCCGCAGCATATGGTACATGTGATATAGGAAAATCACTGATCAATGATGTTAGAAAAATGGGGGGGTCGTACGTCTCTCTAATCTACCCATCTGTGAATAAGACCGTGCTTCATTGATTTCTATAGGACTTCCGAAATGGCTCAAGACAGCTGATCCAATGCCCTATGTTGTACATGACAGTGCAGGGAGACTTACCTTATCCTGACATTTGGTTTCCTCAGACATTTCTAAGTGGGTATATGAAAAACTAAGATTCCTTACACATGGGCTGTATCATGGCTGTATTTTTAGTAAAACAACAAAATGTCGTCAACATAATAATAATAATCTTTATTTATATAGTGCTATCAAATTCCGTAGCGCTTTGCAAATTAATACATTGTACCACTGTAATATAACAGGGCATAACTATACTACACAAATAGAACTACTGTCAGGGGGGTAACTACAGTGGAAGTAGCCATAGCAGCCGCTATAGGGCCCACAGTGTCAGGAGGCCCCATCATCTGACCGGACACTAAAGAATGGAGGATGTGCACCATTATCTACATATTATGCTTCACATTCTACAGCATAATATGTATATAGCATATCGTTGATGTATATATGCTGTATGTATGTGTGTGTATCTGTGATGTGTACATGCTGTATGAATATATGGTATAAGGTGTGTATATACTGTATGTGATGTGTATATGCTCTATATGTGTGCGTACATGTGTGTGTCAGTGTATAAATGGGTCTGTCTATGACTGAAGAGCTGTATGGTTATGTAAATAGGTATATAAATGTGTGTGTAAATATGTGTAATATGTACAGCAGAAGTCTACTATGGGGTCGTGCATCTCCTAGTTACACCCCTGACTGCTGCACATGCATTACTAACACACAATGTCAAAGTGTCTTGATCTGCTAAACTTAAAGGGAACCTTTCACCACATTTTTCACAAATACAGCTAGTGGCAAGTTCCCATAGAGCTCTAGTAACTAACTGACATGCTTCTTCTGGCTAAAAATTGTTCCCCTAAGATCCCCATATACTCAGCTTTTGCCTGGTGTGGCCTCTTGGAGCTGAATTCATCATCGAAGGTATTTTAGCCTCCTAACATAACAAAACTGTACCCCATGCATATATCTAATGAAATCACAGCATGTTATATCACATGAAATTACAGCAGCCTGCATGGAGAGGAGTAGAAGTCCATGCAGGCTGCTGTGATTTTTTTATGTGGTCAGATATGCGCATGGGGTGCAGTTTTCTAATGTTAAGAGGCTAAAGGACCTGTGATGATGTCACTCTGGTCACATGACATTAGGTCATGCCCGGACTCACTCTATAGCTCCCTAGATACTAGTCAAGTTTATAACTCTGATTTTATGGGGATCTGAGGGAAACAATTTTTTAGCAGAAAGAAGGGTGTCAGATAGTTACTAAGGCACTTTTCCTGTAGTTGTGAAAAATGTGGCGACAGGTTCCCTTTAAGGAAACATACCCTAAGGAATTCCTTTTTCCTTCCACCTTTATCCCTCATCCTTTCTTGAACAGAGTTGTGGCCAAACTAACCATGGATCTCCTATTCAAGTCAATGACATTTTTGAAAATAGCTTTTCAAGAGGTTTGCTTGCTCAGCTTTTGGTGCTCGCATTGACTTGAACGTGAAGAAATCAATGGAAATCCGGCATTCTCCAACAAGCTGTATGATCCCTGGTCCCCTGGTAACATCCACCCAATTTTCTCGCAATGCCACCTACATTTAAAGGTGTATTGATGATTGAACTACATCCCTATATTTAGGGTTTAGGATATTTTTGGACATGTCCAGTCAAGAGTAATGTTAAAGGGGATGTCTGTGAATTTATACTGATATCTCTTCAGATACCTTCCACTCCACCGTTCAGCTGTCCAACCGTGCATCAGTAGAGCACAAAAAGAAGATGTCTCTTTGCTCTGTTTAGTGCCTGGAAGCTGTAACTACCACTGAGGCTCCTATATACAGTATATATATATATATATATATATATATATATATTGAAAGGGGTTGAAAGGGACCTTGACCACTCCCATCCCAGGCCAATTCCAGAGGAAGAGCTCCCGGCCGGCCAGTGCTGTGTGTCCTGCAGTCAGCAGGAGGACTTGGGACCATGTGGAGACAGACAGGTGGTCTGTCTCTAGAGGATTGGAATCCAGAAAGGACATTGTTTGTTTGAGCTCACCGAGAGCCGGAGCGCTGAGGAAAAACCCCAGCAGTGTTCCTTGAACCTAGAAGGTAGTTAGGGTTCAAGAAGTGAGTTAGTGCCCAGAGTTGTTTGTTATTTTTTGTTCCTGTATTAGTTTTAAAGCTGAATAAAGCTGTTTTCTTTTGGATTGCTACAAGCTCCTACGTTATTGTTTTGGCGCTCAGAATCACAAAAGTTGCCTGTGAAGTCCAAAAGCTTCCACCTTTAATGCTAAGTTACCACCAAACCCCACAATTATATATATATATATATATACATTTCCTTTAGGACAGGACACTTGTGCATGTTGCTAGTCTTGGTATCATAGTATAAAAAGACGCAAGTCCATCAAGTCCTACCTTTAAGAGTCTTAGTCTTGTCACCGGCTTTGCCCTCTAGCTATATAGGAAACGGTAGTGAATTTGTTTGTTTTACAAAGATTCAATTACTTTCAGCATAGTATATATTTTTAATTAGGTTCTTACAATATCATCTCTGCTTGAGGATCTTTAACCACCTGAATGGATTTTCATTATCCTGTAAAATAATTCGGAGTGTTCCTGTGGCTATTGGAATAAGGAAACACATTTCACAGCTTTCAGACTAGAAGTAATCGTAAATGCATTATCTCAGGATCAAAGTCAGCCAGGTACAACATTTGGGGGAAGGAAATCTGGCAGGTACCGCCACCTCAGCTAGAGAATGTTCCTTTGTAGATTATGGTGCCGAGTAATGAATTGTTCTGTCTGTGTTATCTATGTACGATCTGTAAAGCCTAGAGGGGTCTATCCTTCAAATGTCATCGGAAGTATCTGAGAACCGGCAGATTGAATAGTCCAATGAAAACTCTATCATGGATAGGAAGATAGAACAATGACTCGTGGTATGTATGAATATAATGCAAAGTGACAGATGTAACAGATGAGTTTATAGAAACACTTTGCTGATATAACCAGGGAATACATTTAAAGGGGTCCTGTCATCAGGAGATGTTCTGTTTCATTCATGGCCTCTGCAGGATGTTCTGCCAGAGCAGAAATTTGCAGACATATACTGTAGATCTTCGTGAAATTAATTAAAACCAATCCCTATATTTATACAATTAATTTAAAACTTTTAACTTTCAAATGTGTCCAACTGGTTCAGTACTGCAATTTCTTGTAAACATGCGACAAAATTGGCATTTGTTCACACATTTACACAACACCCTCCCATTCCCTATTGGCACAATAGAAGAAAATCTATTTGTTGAAGGGTTATTCTCACAAATACAAGATTATTAAATATACTCAGGGTAACAAAATAACACATTCTCTAACTCAGTGTTATTTCACAGATATAATTCCAACCTTTCTCAATCAGTCCTGGTGTACACGATTTCGAGATCTGACCGTAAATCTTCTGACTATGATCAGGCAGGGCAGATTTTTCTCAGAAATAGCTTCTCTTGTTTGCACAATGCAGTGCACTCTGCATCCAGCCCCTCCTCCCCTCTATTACAAGAAGAGCTCACACACAGACACTTTCTGCCAGCAAGCAGCATGCGGAGTTTACTCTACAAGCTACAGATAAGATAATGGGGCAGATTTACTTACCCGGTCCTGTCGCAATCTAGCAGTGTGTTCTCCGTCGAGGATTCAGGTCTTTCGGCGGTTCACTAAGGTCGTGCGCCCGATGTCCACCAGGTGTCGCTGCTGTGCTGAAGTCTGCTGGAGTTCGCTGGAATTCACCATCCTATCCTGGGTGCAGGTAAGCGCGCGTCAAGCGACACATTTTTTTTTTTAAATACTGTGGTGTTTCCGAATCCGTCGGGTTTTCCGACGGCCTGGCCCCCCATTTCCGTTGCATGCATGACGGCGCCGATGCGCCACAATCCGATCGCGTGCCGCAAAAAACCCGGGGCAATTCGGCGCAAACCGGTAATTTTCGGGAAACCCGACGAAAAAGAGTGATTCGGGCCCTTAGTAAATGACCCCCAATGTCTTTGTCCAGGGTAGGGAGGTATAGCAGAGCTGAATGTGTGTGTTACATTTGAGAAGTAGCACAGCTGAGAGTGTCATTGTGTTATATCCATCTCTTGATTTCTCATCTCTTATCTGTGTCATCTCTTTTATGATGTGTCAGATGCTAATACAATGTTCAGAAGATAAATAAAAGTGTAGATAAGCATGTACACGGATAATCTAAGCACATCTCATAGCACAGAGGAATCATGAAGTGACTTAGACTGCTTAGAGAGGCCCCGCCCACCCTGGAATCTTACATATGGGGTCAATTATCTGTAGTGGGGACATTTGTGAATGTCTTTTCTTTTTTGTTTCTGACTTTTGGACTTGATTTGATTTATCTAAGAGGTTGATATATTATCCGGCAGCTGTGTCTAGAGTTTTTCCTACTTTTTATTAAAAAGTCGCACAAGTCTCAAACTTTTCTTCAATTTCTTTTAAAGTTTTTCCTCCACATGGTCAGAACTGGAGTTTATTTGTGTCTTTTTAAACCTTGTGGCAAAATTGCGACTTTTTCGTACATTCACATCTGGAGTTGAAAGATATATCAGGCGCAACACTGAAAAGTCCTTGCGCGTCTGTTTTTGCTAGGCAAGTGGAAAAGTCGCAAATTTAGGCGCAAATATATCAAATGTGCCCAAAATAGTTGCAAAAAAAGAAATAAAGTAGAATATTCTAAGATAAATGACCCCCATACTCTGTAGAGATGACCAAATCACCCAATATTGAATTACCTAGTCTTTCAAAAGGTTTGGTTTGGAACCGAATTCAATTGATTTGAACTGATGTTGCTCCAATTGTCCTGGAATTTGGTACATAACCCCCTCTAATCCTCCAAAACTAAATTTTTCATAAAGATTCTATCTTGTAATGTGTTACTAATTTGTATATTTTCCCATGCACCCTCTCTAAGCTCTGGGATGAATGACAGTAGTAGATAGTAGCTGCAATTTCGGAAGATGAAGTGAAGTGAATCTGAAAGCATTCCATTCGGTTCCTGAGAAATACCAGATCTGTATTTATGATCCAACCAACAGATTCGCTCATGTGCATTGCTGATAGTGACTGCATGGTATCACAAAGTCCCTATAGATCTGTACTTTAGCTACTCAATGCCATCCAATGCTTTATTTATAGCACCATCATATTCTGCAATAACATAGACAATTGGAGTACACATGGATGGATAGTGAACAGAGAGTTGAAGTCTCAGGAAGTTAGGGAATGTGAAAGGCTTGACTGAAGAGATGGGTTTTAAGAGCATGTTTGAAGCTTTGGAGGTTGGATATTAGTCTGATAGTCCAAGATAGAGCATTTAAGAAACTTGGGGCAGCTTGGGAGAAGTCCTGGAGATGTGAGTGGGAGGTTCAAAAAAAGGAAGAGGATAATCTTGGGTTGCACGATAGACTGAGATGAAAGAGGAGAGGCAGGTAGGTGCAGCATTGTGCAGAGCTTTTTGGCTGAGGAGAATAAGTTAAAACTGTATTTGGAAGAAGATGGGCAATCAATGCAGTGAGTGGCACAGAGTGGAGGCATCTAGTTGGGAGTTACATCTCATTCCCATAGTACCATGTTAAAGAGATATTGGGGTCATTTACTAAGGGCCCGATTCGTGTTTCCCCGACGTGTTACCCGAATATTTCCGTTTTGCGCCGATTTTCCCTGTATTGCCCCTGGATTTTGGCTCATGCGATCGGATTGTGGCGCATTGGCGGCGGCATGCACGCGACGGAAATGGGGGGGGGGGGTGGCCAAACGAAAACCCGAAGGATTCGGAAAAACCGGCGCATATAAAAAAAAAAAAAAGTGTTGCGGGACACCTTCACTAGGAATAGGCCAGTGAACTTCAGTGCATTCCGGAGGGGCTTTCGGGGATCTTGCTGGGGATTGCGTCGCATGTGATCAGATTGTGTCACAATCGCGCCGGCTTTCACTTGACACAAATCGGAGGGCAGACTGTCGGACCGCCGGAAGATCGACGGATTCAGACAACGTGCGGGAATTAACTATTCAAATTGTGTCGCATCGAATGCACTTACATGCACCGGGAAGAAGAAGGTGAACTCTGGCGGACCTGAGCGGGGAAGCGACACATGCAGGATATCGGGCGCACAATCTTGTTGAATCGCAGCAGACTTCATCGGACAACGCACCTGGGGGATCGCGTAGCTACCGGGTAAGTAAATGTGCCCCATTCTCCTATAATTAAAGTCCATTTTAAAGTTTTATACTTTACCCTTTGTCTGAGCCTTTTGCATTTAAAAAAGAACTTATGTTTTTTAATTTGTGGTAAATTGTATACAATTTATATGTTTCCATATAAGGTATAATAACATTTTCTACACACCATTGAAATCTGACAGCAGATATCTCTCCTACCTTCTGCGCTTCGTGGCTGGATGTACGTATAGTTAACTATAGAACAATAATCTAAAAGTCCTTCAAAAGTTCAAAAATAACCTTCTCCTTGTACACAAAAATAAACCAACATCCCTGTATATTTAGCATTTTACCGAGTATTGTCAAACATGGTAACTGGAAATTTACATTACTGTAGGTTTCGCTCCAAGTAATTGTACCTTAATTGTCACTATTTCCTGACTTTAATGGAGTCTCTAACACCCATGTCCAACAACACGCCTCGATGAAGAACATTGGAGGTTTCCTGGATGTGATGTAGGTTATCCAGGTTATCGCCTTATCACGTCCTGCAGTTTGCGCTGACATTTCCTAACACAATCATTTTTTCTTTTTTTTTCACCCCTTAAATATATTTCATTCTTTCTGTGAAAACCTATTCATTGATGGACTTCCTTTTCCAAACAAAACAGGACTCCATTAAGCCGTAGTTGACACTATTGGGAGGGATGGAAAAAGACCATATTGTGCCTAACGATAAATTCCTTTGGCAATAATTGAATAGCCAAGGTGATTGTTTTCATATGACAGACCAAGGCTACAAATATTACATTTTTATACGGTGATAACATAAATCATTGCTATTGTAGTTACTCCATCCCATTTTCCATAAAATTTAACTACCATGTAACCAGGTGGAAATATTTGTCATTTTTTTCAGGGCCCCAAGCACAGCTAGGTCTAAGGTCCTCTACTGCTCAACTCTAAATGGTCCAGCATGGGAGGACATCACATCCTGCTCAGCCATTACTTTAAATTGTATTGGTGTCACGTGGGTGCCGAAACAGTTTAAAGAAAGTGGGTTGGCAACCAATTTCTCCCTGTTTTCCAGATGTGCCTTTAAACAAGTACTGTGCGAGAAATAACTTGTTTTCTGCCCCCTAATTTCCAGGAACCCCCCCGAAAAAAATTGCATAAGTTTCATTATGAATAGAGATGAGTAAATCAATTTGATAGTCCAAAGATTTGAAACAGATCTGCCATTTTTCAGGCACCAATCAAATTCAAATCTCTTCTCATTTGCTTTGGACAAATCTTTCAAAATGGTGGCTGTCTACTGCTGTCATTCATCCCAGCTTAAAAGAGGTAAAATGAAAAAATCTGAAAAGTTTTACACAACAGTTTGACAAAACAGATTTGACAAAACAAGACAAGACATTTGTGTTTTAGAGCAGTGGTCCCCAACTGTTTTGCAACCAGGGACTGGCTGCACCAAAATGTATTTTCCAGGAACTGGGTCAAGTGTCTTCCACCCCATGGACCCTGATTAGGACCCTATACCTTTTTCATGCCATTTTTAGAACACTCACTTTTCTGTGCCCACTTGAATAGAATGCGCCCTTTCCGTTGGTTTGACTTTTAGGAAGGGGACTGCAGAAAAGGGGGTATTATAATACTCTTTTTTCTCCAGTCTCCATCCATCCCCCACACACTCATAATGTCCTCCTGGTCTAGCCAACTCCTCCCCCCTCCCAGATCCCTAACCTCCAATTCACTGAGAAAAAGTTATATACTCACCTCGTGAGTCACCTCGTCTCTCTGACGGGCTGACATCACATCTGACGGCTATTTTAGTTCTTTGGCTGCAGCTTGGGAGCTGGCTTTACATGGACCGGTCTTGGGCTATGACAAGGCTGTTAGGGACCATTCCTTTAGAGGACTATAGGATGTTATGTGCCAATTTCAAGGACAATTGGAGCAACATTGGTTCAGATTGATTCAATTTAGATCTTAAATTTGACAGAGCCTCTACAAATCAAATCTTGAGCAAGACTCCTGCCGTGTAAACCACAGTGATCACACAATCGCCAGCATGACAAAGAAATGATAAAACTCACATTTTTAATGTTGGAAAAGAACCATTATTCTGATAATGCATACTTTGCACCACATTTATTGTTGGTTTAGACACTTTTTATTTAACTCAACAAACAAGTGGGTCCGACCTCTCATGAAAGAGGTGGGGCGTAGGAGGTGACACTGCAAAACATGTGCCATGAAAGTTGTCACCTTTGTTTTGGTTTAAACTAAAGCAACAAATAGATGGAGTTCAGTTAGACTAGGCAACCTAACACTAGGAGATTTGTTATAGTTAATGATGCTGGGACTTTTTAGATCTTCTTTGCCAGCTTCTATTGGTCAAGGACCTGCAGCAAGGCTCCATTCATCTGAATTAAAGTTGAAATGAAATATAAAAATGAGAAAATCTTCTGTGAGGTGGACTCCAAAATGATGAATGCAGTGTACAACTTGTACCAGAAAAATCAAGAACCCATTCTACCGCCAAAACCCAGAAATGTTATGACTATCAGAGTATGGGGAACCGAAACATAAGAATTCCCATTAATCGTAAAGGTTACAATTGGCCTAAGGGGCTAAAAGAGAAGACATCCTGAAAAATAATCTGTCTTATTGTTTTACCAACAAGCGATTTTCCTCGGATTTCACTATATACTTTATGCTATATGAGTCAAGAACCATTAGGGTAAGAGCCATGTACTGCTCATCTCCCTGACATTCTGCTTATGGCCTCGTGGTCAGACAGACTTCCACTAAATGGGCACCTACGCTTCTTCTTTGACACTTAAAATATCACATTGCACAGATTTGCAGCTCAGGTTGCATTTACAGCTCAGACAGTCATGAATTTCCAAGACCTATGCATCAATTCCTGGCTGCCGAGAACCACAAACATATCAGATGTGTTAAAAATGATAAAGAGATCAAACTCAATGATAAGGTTGACGTATACTTTAACAGTTCTCTGGACACAAGCTACAACAGAGCCTCGTACATGATCAGAATTGGCACTAGATGAAATCGTCTTTCAGCCCTGAATATTCCAGAATGTCACTTGTTGGAGTAACGTTGTTGCTGTAATTTTCTCTCGAAACATCTAAGCTAAACTAAGATCTGGTAATTCTGTAATTATACTCGTAATAGTAAATAAGCTCGATTCTGCAAAAAAAAAAAAAGAATAAAAAAAAAGACTACCGTATATACTCGAGTATAAGCCGACCCGAGTATAAGCCGAGGCCCCTAATTTTACCACAAAATACTGGGAAAACCTATTGACCCGAGTATAAGCCGAGGGTGGGAAATGCATTGGTCACAGCCACCCCAGTGTATATAGCCAGCCAGCCAGCCCCTGCCTCAGTGTATATAGCCTGCCAGACCCTGCCCCAGTGTATATAGCCTGCCAGACCCTGCCCCAGTGTATATAGATTGCCAGCCCGCGCCCCAGTGTATTATTAGCCTGCCGACTCCCCAGTGTTTATATAGCATGCACAGAACCTGACCCCAGTGTATAGAACCTGCCCGAACCTGCCCAGGGTTATCTAGCTGCGCAGACCCTGCCCCAGTGTATATAGCCTGCCGCCACTGCCGGACAGATCGCACAGAGGATATACAGGGGTCGCCGGAAAGGTGAGTTTAGATATATTTATTTTTTTGACTCGAGTATAAGCCGAGTTTGGGTTTTTCAGCACATTTTTTGTGCTGAAAAACTAGGCTTATACTCGAGTATATAAGGTAAATTTAAAAAAAAATTAAAAAAAATTGGCACCATCCCTTGAAACCAAAACCTTTCTTGATATTTTTGTTTGAAGAAGTTTCCTCATCATATACAATTGCAATATACATGGTAGTTTTTGGTTGCTGAAATCTGGCTGCAAGAAACAAGTACTCTAGATTCACTTCTATATAGAAATCATCATTTCCCAAATAGTGGATCAACCGCAGTTACAAAGTTCAGCCACTAGACAGGATGGCGCTGTTCTTCCAGTCTCTTCTGCCACCATTGTTGATTATGGTGCTGGAGGCTGAGCATTAAAAAAAACTGTAAATAATAGGACCAAACTCTTAATTTGTGTAGGAAATGTGTGATTTCCCATGCTTACTAGTAGTTTGGAGTAACTTTAGTACATAATCATCATTTATTGCAAGAAAAAAGCTAGACATCATACCCATGCCTTTATACGGATGAGATGTGTTACCCTTTGTCGATTTTAGGACAGTATGTTGTTTTTTTCCGCTCAGATTACGACTGTGGTCAGTGGGACAGGCTGAGCAGGTAATAGGGATCAATGAACTCTATGACAGCTAAAAAGCATGTTATTCCCGGTAAAATCAGTACATTGTCCCAGCTGCCCCCTTTTGGACAAGCTCTTAAGGTAATGTTATCTTTTCTAAGCAATTCATTCACCTTTGTGGTCTACTGTACAAAAGAAGACTCCTAACTAGCAGTCTGTTAGTCATTTCTATATTTAATTTGAATGAATAAAGGAAACAGCTTCAGAAGTGGCTAGGAAAAAGTAAGTGAACCCTTTGGAATGACCATTGAATACAATAAAAATTAGCTCTAATTCTTTTCTCAATGAACCACAACCAGGGCTGCTCTGCCTAAGGGTGAGATTCACGTGGATATAGCGTTTGGAAAAACCCGGGTTGGTGTAAGACGCGCTGCCCGAATAGGTCTGACACAGGTATTGTGGTTCAAGGTTAGGTTTTATTGGTTGACTACGCGTTTCGGGGGTGGTCTACCCCCTTCGTCAGGTCCGAGGTAGGTACTTAGGCGCCGGGGTGAGGTCCAAGAGCTAGTAGAGATTGGGTGGTCTTGAAGTGATCTGCGCTAGGATCCGGCGCAAAGTGCGGGTTTTTCCAAACGCTATATCCACGTGATTCCCTATCCGGCACAATACTGTACCGGACTCCGGGAAGACGCAGCACACCCTACCAACAACCACCAAGGAAGATACCTAACAACGAATTTCTGCTCTACACGCATAAGACACAAGGTGTCTTCAGGTGAGCAGATACCTTTACTATCCCATCAAACTTAAGTGACCTATTGCACTAGGGGCGCCGCCCGTGTTTCTTTATATTTTTTAAGGGTGAGATTTACAGCTTGCTATGCAGAGCTTAGTTCCCTTGGCTGAGATGACTGGTGCTCTGTATAAAGATGAGTGTTTTAATCTTGGAACTTAAGGTATGTATCATGTGTGGATTGAGTGATAGATTGCCGAACCAATCAGCTTCTGGGGCGGCATCCAGAAACTTCACATATACCTGCTCCTCACCTCAGTCAGGTGCTGGTTTACTATTCTCCGGATATTTTGAGTACTACTTTCTTGTGCTTGTGCTTTGCTGTTTACTCTCACCCTTGTTCTGTTACTTGACAATTCTTTGCTAAACAATTTGGTACCTTGCCGCCATCTTGATTTTGATCAGGTTATTCTGACTTTGCTTGTGTCTGTATATTTATCTTTCTTTTTTTGTCATCTGTTTAGAGCACATTCTTCGTGTAGGGACTGTTGTCCAGTTGTCCCCCCTCTAGGTTAGTGCAGTGTGGGCAAGTAGGCAGGTGCGGGGTTTGTGGATTAGTTCAGGACCTGCATCTCTTTCTCTGTCTTTACAGTACATTTACAAATGTTTCAATTAAAAAGTTAGCAACATATAAATTGTGCATAAATTTTTATCTTAGTCACTATAATGAAAAATGTATTTTGTTTTGTATTAAGTAGATTGGAACTGTTGTTTGTTGGAAATACAAATACTCTTTGGAGAATGATTATTCTCCAAAGACACTTCTGTTTGGGTAAAGAGGATGACTGCAGTTTGGTGAAACATGTGGAATCAAGTGCAACTATCAATATGAAGTTTTTGGTACATCCAGTCATTTTATAATATTGTGTAAGCCTACACACAACTTTCTCATTTGCTTTAATTAAGTGGGATACTACTTAATAACTTACATAGGGCTGCAAGGTCACCTCTGCTACTATTACTTAACACCTAAAGGGGGTGTGACCGAACGTCACCAGTTGACTGACATATTGAATGGAATGCCCAGACTTTTGGGATAAAGTGGGCAAATGGCCTGGTGCATTATGGGAAAAGCCATGATTGGCAAAGACTGATTTTAGCTGGACAAGACACAAAAAGCTCAGTGCTAACAATTTACTGTAACTGCTGTGAAATGTCAATATTTGAGAATAAAGGGATAAATATTTTCAATTAGTTCTTTATTAGTCATTGGATATTTGTGTAACTTGTATGACCAGTCATGTTGTTAGCTATTTCAGAAATTCATCAAATTCCAATTATGAAATTGTTTCTATTCATTGAGGTAACCTCAGATAATATTAGAAAGGTCATCAGAGGAGCGTCTGCTTTCATAGTATCATTCTGTGAGAATATGGATTAGTTTTTGCTTTCATCTAGTTTTTCATTATGTCTATTATTCTATTAAGAGGAGAAAACAATTAGAAATCATGTCTGATTTCCTTCAAAAACAGCGTTGCAGACCGCTCTTTGGGTGGGTCATCATCATGGAGAGTACATGGTTGAACCAAGTCATTGAATTGAAGTTGAGCTGCAGTCTCTTGGCTTGACCACTACACAGAGAATGGCAACACTTGATGCATGGGCGTCTCCGTCTATAAATCTGATGACTTCCCCACTGACGTCATTGGTGGGCATCACCTGGTTGCTATTACAGCCAGGACCATAATGCAGGGTTCTATCACTGTCATAGCAGGATCTGTAAAGGCTCTTTAACAAGGAGTATACAGAATAATGTAATACCGTAGTGTTGCAGTATATTGTATAAGTGATCAGACTAGTCTGAAACTTTCCGTACCAACTGTACAATTAGTTGCGCAGAAAACAAGCCCTTGTGATGCTCCGTACATGGAAAAAAAAATGTAAAAGTTATGGATTTTTAAAAAAGGGGAGTAAAAAAAACAGAACCGCTAAATCAAAAACGGCATCGGCGTGCAGGAGTTAAGTAAATGACCTATTTTAGAGGACAGATATCTTGGCATTACTTTATCATTTCTTTAAAATTTTTAGGCATAAATATTCTTTTACTTTTTGTTGTTTTTAATTGACAAAATGTCCTGATATTTTTGGCTTTCAAAAAATGTAATTTCAATTGAAAGTTGATGGTGTTATCAAGTGTCCAGAAGATGGATCAGTATTTGGCAGGATCCCTTTCAAAACAGATGATTCTAAGAAGGATATAAAAACAATGGAAGAACATGATATTCATCCTAAAACAAAACACAAAATACAGGACCTTACACAACTAGAGCAATGAATAAATAACATAATTTAGGAACTACGGCCCAATGCCAAAATTGCATTTTAAGCATGTCACAACTTTCAACTAACTTTTCGAAATCTTTGTGTCTTCATGAACAGTAACATGGTTTATAGTCATTATGGGACTTGTAATCTTAAAGGGAACCTGTCACCAGGGACCTCACTATCACTAAAGACAGGTTGTAGAAGCCCATGACACTTGCAGTGCACATCTGCCTTTCTGCCTTTTCTAAGCATTTGCATTACAATATAATTGTGTATTATAACTTACCTTGCACTCAGACAGAATGTTCTGTGTAGTCACAGGGGTTGGGCTTTGGTTTGGATGCATTTCAAAAAACAACATGTGACGTATCTGTGCTGCAGGCTGCCTCCATCTTTGTGCTCCTGTACAGCTCCTCCTTTCCCCAACAGACCTCTGTGTAGGAGAAGGAGGGAGTAGTACAGGAGCTCAAAGGTGGGACCAAGATCTGAGGAGTGAGTAACACAGACAACTCACATGTTGTTTTTTGAAATGCATGCTTATAAAAGGCAGAGAGGCATTTTGTACTGCAGGTGTGATGGGCTTCTGCAACCTCTCTTTAGTGAAAATGAGATCCCTGGTGATCCCTGTAGCTATTCTCTTTGCAGTCTCTGTCTGTGAATTTACAGTAGCCTGAATGTTGACAGGTAGAGACTTAGCTACTGCTCCCTCCACACCTCTGCAAAGAACTACTGTTTAATCTGAGACCTCAGTAAGCTTCTTCCTTATTAGCTAGCAAGACGGAAGTACTGTGTGCAGACCCTCCATGCTTCTTTTTTTACATCTCTGAGCTTTGCAGAATAGATAGAGCCTGCAGCAGGACAGACTCATCCTCTTTCTCCTCCTCCCTGTCTCTGTCAGTTTGGACAGACTGTGAGAAGAGCGAAAGAGAGGATGACATCACGTGGACATCACGTGGACATAGGGACAGCAGCTGTGTATATAAGCAGAGGGCAGCATGCTGAGAAGAGGGAGATGCTGCAGCTTTCAAAGACACAGGAGCTTATACATGCAGAGACCTGTCTAATGGAAGAGATTTATAAAAATGGTCAACTCCTTTAATGTTTGTAAAAAGTTAGTGACCATTATGGAGGCAAAATCAGAGTTCAGGTTAGAAATATCTATAGCATTACTATAGCAATTCAAAAAAACATGTAGATTGGCAAGAGTCAGAGCAATGACTGAATGGGGGCCATTGTCCCCCAATATGATTAAAATACAGGTCCTCTGCTGTAACAATTATTTCTAATGGAAATATCTGAGTACAGAGATTGGATATCTCCCGCAGCCCCATGAAGTTGAATAAAGTGGCATTTTGACCCTGTAACCAGGGTCGGTGCCAGCATTGGGCGTAACTGGGCAAGTGCCGGGAGCCCAGAGCTGCTGGGGGGCCCACGTAAGGCTATAAATAAGAAATCCATGGGGGGGGGGGCTGTAATAAAATACCTAGGGGGCTGTTATAAATAACCATGAGGGCTTGTATATAAAATAACCAGAGGGGGCTGTATAAAAATAACCATGAGGGGGCTGTATATAAAATAACCATGAGGGGCTATATAAGGAAACCATGATGGGGGCTGTATATAATAACCATGAAGGGGGCTGTATATAAAATCACCATGGGACTGTATATAAACACCATGGGGGGGCTTGATAATAAAATAACCATGAGGGGGCTGTATATAACTAACCAGAGGGGCTGTATATAAATACCATGGAGGGGCTGTATATAACAACCATGAGGGGGCTATATAAAATGGGGGCTTATATAAACTAACATGAGGGGGCTGTTGGTAATAAAATAAGGGACTATTTTAGGGAACAGGAGACTTTTTTAGTTCCTGTTTTTTAATGCCACCATGTAAGTTCACTGCAAAGGGGCCCACTGAGGCTCTGTCACCCAGGGGCCTACTGAAAACCAGGAGCCGACCCTGAGCCTGTAACCACCACCACTCCTTTCAGAAGGAAGACAAACCCCTTTACTCATGATCATTAGGGATTCCATCATTTCAAACCCCCCATGACATACAGCTCATCCCTCTATTTGACATACAAAAGCCATTAATAGTGGTAACTTTTTAGATTGTATGAGAAAGTTTTTGAAAGTTTTGGATCCTGCTTCTGCTCATAGTTAGTGCGCTAAATTAAAGGGGTTCTCTATCCAAGCCAAAACATGAGAAATTACAAAGCATTTTTTTCCGCAATTCATTCCCAGTTTCCCATCTGTAGGGCAAGACATGTCATCCTACGGCCAACATATTGGTTTAAACCCACAACTATTACGCATCACAATATATTAAACTCTGCATTTGCATCACGACCGCAGCCCTGCCAACGCGGCCGCCTGCTCCGAGGACTGCCCTGGACTCAATTTCATCTATTTTAATAAGCACGGATAATGGAAATGGATTGTATCGGCTCCCTCTCTCTCTCTGTTTATAGCACTGAACGCCTTCATATCATGTCAGGAAATAATCGGAAGGGGTTACTGTAATATCTCCATTCCCAATATGACGCCCCCCAACAAACCCCTTGGAGATGGCTCTTATAAGTGCTTATCTTATAAAAAGAGTCTTATTCACAAAATAAGCTTGACAAAATGAGCAATTACATCTCATTACCTCTAAATTGCTCTGTAATTTAAAAGACAATTAACATTTAACCATGAACATTGAAAAGATAATTAGATCTCTATGCTGCGGGGTTATTGAGATGAATAATATGTGCTGAGGACACCGATGATTTACTGGAACATAATGGGAGACCTGATTAGTCTCCCCGTCCTCACCTGACTATTAATGCAGGTTATTGACGGGAACATTTCCCATTACATTAGGAGGAGAAATAATATAGGGATCAGCCCCCCAATCTCTGCACTCCCAAGTGTCCCGGATTCTCAGGGAATCAGAGTTTTTAACAACAGAAATCTTTGACTTGTAAGTTTATTGTGTGGATTCATCACAGAAGGACAATTACCGGGTGAAGACTTGTGTTGCTCTGAAGGATTTAATTATTTTTCAATAATATCAACAATTGTCCCCATTATCCTATATGGACAACTGGATGGGAAAAATGGTGTCAACAAACGCCTTGGGATACACATCTGATGTCACAGTAGGGATAATACACACAGTGTAGTCACAGTACAGTGCATACTACACACAGTGATGTCACAGTACAGTGATAGGTAAACCACAGGTGAATGTCAATCAGTATTCATGGATAATACACACGTGATGTCACAGTACAGGAATAGGTCACACAGGTACGATGTCCAGTCACAGGGATAATACACACTGATTCACACGTACAGGGAATACCACGATGATGTCACAGTACACGGGATAATACACCCCGTGATGTCACAGTAATCACAGTAGGGATCAATCACACGGTATGCAAAAACAGTACGGGATATAATACACCATAGCTATGATCACAGTAAGGTATAATACACACAGCACAGGTAATACACATGATTCACAGTACGGGATAACCACACGTGATGTCACAGTACAGGATAATCACACATGCAGTACAAGGGATTACACACGTGATGACAGGGAAAACACCCGTGATTCACAGTACAGGGATAATACCACAGTGAGTCACAGTACATGATAATACACACAGTGATGTCACAGTACAGGGATATACACACAGTGATGTCACAGTACAGAGATAATACACACAGTGATGTCACAGTACAGGGATACACCAGAATACACACGTGAATGCACAGTACGGATAATACACACAGTGAAGGCACATTAAGGAATAATACACCACAGTGATGTCACAGTACAAGGGAAAATACACACTGTGATCACAGTACAGGGATAATACACACAGGATTGTCACATCCAGGGATAATACACCTGATGTCACAGTACAGGACATAATACAACACAGTGATGTCACAGTACAAGGGATACTACACACAGTGATGTCACATACAGGGAATACACACAGTGATGTCCACAGTACAGGAGTATACACAGTGATGTACAGTACATGGATACTCACACAGTGTTCACGACGATATACACACATGATGTCACAGTACAAGGATATAACAACATTGATGTCACAGAACAGGATAATACACACAGTGATGTCACAGTACGTGATGAGATTCACACAGTGATGTCCACAGTACAGGATAATACACACTATGTGTCACAGTACAGGGATAATACACATCAGTGATGTCACAGTACAGGGATAATACACACGTATGTCCAGACAGGGAAATCACACAGTGATGTCACAGTACAGGATAATACACAGTGATGTCACAGAACAGGATAATCACACAGTGATGTCACGTACAGGGAAATGACACTCCCAGTGATGTCACAGTACAGGATAAATCCACACAGTGATATGTCACACAGGATACACAAGTGACGGTACAGCTAATACACACAGTTGTCCGTAAAGCATATGTCACAGTACAGGGATAATACAACGTTGATGTCACAGTACAGGAATATACACACATTTGTCACGTACAGGGATACTACACCCAAGTGATGTCACAGTACAGGATAATACCATGATTCACAGTACGGATAATACGCCACATGATTCACAGTACCACGGGATAATACACAACGGTTTGTCACAGTACAGGATAATACCACAGTATGACACAGAACAGGATAATACACCAGTGATGTCACAGTACTAATAGAGAATCATACACCAGCGATGTCACAGTTAAGGATAATACACACATTGATGTCACAGTACAAGGGAATAACATACACAATTGATGTTCACAGAACAGGGATAATACACACAGTGTGTCATTACATGGTAATACCACAATGTCCACAGTACAGGATAAACACACAGTGATGCACTAGTAAATACTACCCGGTGAGTAGATGGATAATACCTAGCATTATTTCACAGTGACAAAGGAATGAATACCACATGATGTCACAGTACGAGTATAATTACATGAGTGATGTCACAGTACAACATGGATAATATACACAGTGGTTCACAGTCGACGGGATAAGCCACACAATGATGTCACAGTACAGGGAAATACCACAGTGATGTCACAGTACAGGAATAATATGTGATGCACAGTACAGGATAATACACACAAAGCGATGTCACAACAGGGATAACACACAGTGATGTCAGAGTACATGGACAAAAATATAGGGAGTTTCAAGGGAAAGTTCACATGTCTTTTTGGTATGGCAACTTTTCATACAGGTAATAGACACAATTACTGTAATCAATGCACAATGTAATACATAACAGTGATCTGCTCACAGGATTGTACATCAATACCATAAGACTGCACAGAATTTCTCGGAATGGAGTCACTACCTTCTTTTTGTGTTGCGGGAGCTATTTTTGTCAATCCCATAGACTTGAACATATTGGGGCACATTTACCAGGGGTTTTGAAAATTTTTCCGATTCCGAATGCCCGGGATTGGAGCACACGATCGGATTGTGGCGCATTGGTGCGGGCTTGCATGCGACACAAATCGTGGCGTGGCACGTCGACACCCACTGTTCGGACAACCGGTAATTTCTTTCAAGAATGTGTTGCAAGATCAGCACATGCCCGGAAAGAATGTGACCCGCGGACCCAGCGCGGAAGCGACAATGCGGAATTTATGCATAGCTTAGTGAATCACGGCACTCTGAATCCTGTCGATTCCGATCGGCAGGCAATGACGGGTAAGTAAGTTGCCCATAGACGTGCGTCTAATTCCTGCATGTGTCGTCAGGTCGCCGGAGTTCACATCTTCTTCCGTGCTGTAAGTGCGATGGAAAATTTGAGTATCCGCGGTTTTGTAAAGCTGGGCAAGCTCTATTTCATCCGGAATGCAAACCTTGGCCAAACCTGACAGAATGGTATCCTTAGTTGCCCCATTGGATACGCGATCTCGCATCTCATAGTCTATTGTCTGAGATTATCTGCTTTACATCCTTGCTCTGCAACTGGGTGCAATGACTTGATGGAAACCATTGTGGCTTCGCTGCTGCCTCCTGCTTGCTATGTATAGAGCACACGAGGGGGTCATTTACTAAGGCCCCGATTTGGCGTTTTTCCTCCCAAGTGTTACTTCCTCTCCCGAATATTCCGATTTGCGCCGGATTGTACCTGAAGTGCCCCGTGGATTTTTGGCGCACGCGAGTCGATTGTGGGCCATCGGTCGCGGCATGCACTCGTACGGAAATCGGGGACGGTGGCCGACACGAAAAAACCCGACTAATTTGTGAAAAACGCCGTTTATATAACCGAAAATTGGTCCCTTGGTAAGCGCTTATCTTCACCTGGCCCAGCTCGGTTGATGCCTGCGCGATCAGAAAATGCATTTCACGGCAGCAGCTCCACCTGGTTGGAACGGCGGAGGAACTGCCATCACTAAATCCCGTCCGAGCGCCGATGACATCCTGTTCAGAGAACGCGTCCTCGGAATCCGCGAATGGCCGGTAGTAAATCTCCCCAACATGTTCCAAAAAGCGAGCGCTGTCTCTTAAGACTTATTTGATCTTGTTCTGACAGACCACAACTTGTGGTCATATTAATAAGGCCCGATTTCGCGTTTTTCCCCCGACGGTACCCGAATATTTTCCGATTTTGCGCCGCTTGTACCTGAATTGCCCTGGTTTTTTGGCGCACCGCATCGGATTTGTGGCGGCATCGGGCCGGCATTCGCGCGACGAAATCGGGGGGGGGCGTGGCCGAACTAAACCCGACGTATTCGGAAGAAACCGCCGATTTAAAAACCGAAATGGTGGTCGGCTTGGGAGCGCTCACCTTCACCTTCTATGGATGGTGCATTCCGGGGTCGTTAAGATTATTTTCGGCGCTGCACGGCACCGGTGAGCGGCGGAGTAACTACAATCTTAAATCCCAGCCGGACCCGAATCCTGTGCAAAGAACGCGCCGCTGGATCGCGAATGGGCCGGGTAAGTAAATGTGCCCCATTGCATAGAATTTATGAGCTTCCTGAATCATCTTTCTTTCTTCTATTATTATTATGTTGTTTTATAGCTCTTCTAATATGCATTGTGTAGTTTATTTCACAATTATTTCAATTTATTAGAATAAAAAAATGTTAAAAAAAAAAAAAAGAATAAAATTTTGGTTTTTATTGAAATTCCGCTCATATCTTAAGAAGACAATTTTCTATTTGGTGTTGACTGGTGCTCTTAGCGTGGGGACTATTAATGATTTCTTCATAAGAACAAGCCGTTCTTTATTACTTTTTAAATGACAGGAAATCCCATCATTTTTTGGGGGATTTTCATGAAATTGGTAACTCGTGATTTTTTTGATTATAAAATTGAAACAAATAATGTGGCATGATTACTTACCCGTCCGGTCTCGATCCGCGGCGCGTTCTCTGCGGTGGATTTCAGGTCCGGCCGGATTTCATCGAGGCAGTTCCTCCGACGTCCCCAGGTTGTCCTGTCTGCGCTGAATTCCCCTGAAATGCACCAAGTTTCACGATCCTACATCCTGGATAAGTGATGCAAGCTCCTGCACACAACATTTCCTTTTTTAAATGCGCGCGTTTTTTCCAAAATCCGTCGGGGTTTCGTTCGGCCACGCCCCCCCGATTTCCGTGCACGTGCCATGCCGGGTCCAAAGCGCCACAATCCGATCGCCAAATCCCGGGGCAATTCATGTACATCAGCGCAAATGGAAATAATTCTAGTAACGACTCGTGGAAAACTCGCAATCGGGCCCTTGATAATGACGCCCCAATTTTTTTTTCAGGCACCAGCTTGCGGCAGAATTTTTTGAACCTAAAAATCTGTGGTCCACTATCTGACAGTACATAGATACTTTAATAGCTTTATGTACATAAAAAATTTTATGTAGTTTTTGGCACAATTTTAATGCAGATTTTTAATCCTAATTCAGTAATGGATACCAAAAGAGGAGAGTTTCTTGGGTGGTTTTACCTCTTTTGTGTGAACTTCTACCTACTGTACAGATCAAAACCTACCTTACAAACTGACCCAAAGCTCCATAAAAGCCTCTTCATAAAAAAATACATGTGTGAATCCAGCCTAAACAATCAGTTGAGAAAAAAAAAATGATTTACTGAATATCACCTAAATTGAGGTCATAGGTCAGGATGTAAAGCACCATATCAAGCACCATGACTGTGGTAATCTGTTTGAATGTGTAATCCATACCCCCCCCCTTGTAAAATCAACTTTTAAAAGTATGCTAATGAGCCAGAAAGACTCTGAGGTGTTACCAGAGCCCTTCCATGGTGCAGACTGGCCCCTTCCCACTGAGTGCGATTACAGCAGACAGAGGGAGGGGGTAAGTGCATAGGGAGCAGCAGGAAGGAGGATAAAAATATTAAAACCTTTTGTATGAACAAAAAATGTCTTTATTACATCATATTTGGAGTGAGTGCAGGGACAAGGGAACATCTTGATCTGTTATGGGTTTTGGCGAATTTATATTTCGCAAAACATGTTATTAATAATTTCAAGAGAACTTATTGCATTTTTACAGAAGTCACCATAGAAACTATTAGGACAAAAACAGACAACGACTGAGTCACAACCTGCAGCTCTGGAGTGTATAAAGGATATACTGTATCCATTATCAGTCCTGTATGGATTTACTTTTCTCATATTGTAAGGAAGGAGGGACCTTTGCAGTATATTAGAGAAATAAGGGTAACAGATTACAGTTTATTTGCCAAAGATCTTCCGAAAAAATGTAAAGCTTAATTTAAATAAGTTGCTATGGGCAACTGCTAGTCTAAGTTAAGGTAATTGTTCCGCATTAATGTGGGATAGAAAACCATCTTATGTATTTAGGGAGAATGGGCTCTCTCATCGCAACTTAGTTATATAGTTAATACTGTTGAAAAAAGACAAAACATCCATCAAGTTAAACCAAGGCAGGAAAAGGGAAGGGATGCAAGGGATAGAGAAGGGATGCAAGGGAACACAATTCAATATAATAATATAACTACTAATGTTATTTTGATGTAAAAAACATCTAGACTCCATTTGTGGCTCTCTACAGTCTCTGCTGTGATCATCTCCTGAGCTTGGCTATTCTACAGATTCACAGTTCTTACAGTAAGGCTACATGTACACGACTGTTATTGTGGGCGTGATCTAGCCCCACTAGATCATGACCACAAAAAAGGTCTATGGCACTGGGTCATTGTGCGATGAGCACACTTTGTCGCACCGCAACCTGGGGTGGCCGCGCCATAAAAGATAGGACATGTCTAGAAATGAGCGAGCGCTAAAATGCTTGGGTGACGAACTTTTCCAGATGCTCGAGTGCTCGTCTCGAATAACGAGCCCCATTGAAGTCAATGGGAGACCCGAGCATTTTTTTAATAAAACTGAACAGTAAAAGAACAGTGCAATAGGTTCGGAGATACGCGCACACACCTGCAATGTGAAGAATAGAATGAAAACATTAAAAACAGTGAAAACACGAACATTTAAGGGCAGAACACATTTAAATAACACTATTCTTCACTTTGCAGCTGTGCGCGCGTATCTCCGAACCTATCGGGAGACACGCGCGCACACCTGCAATGTGAAGAATAGAATTAAAACATTAAAAACAGTGAACACAGGAGCATTTAAGTGCAGAACACATTGAAAGAACACTATTCTTCACATTCCAGATGTTCGTGCACATCTCCTAACTTAGCGGGAGACACGCGCGAACACCTGCAAAGTGAAGAATAGTGTTATTTCAATGTGTTCTTACAAGTAAAACATCTGCAAACATGTGTAATATTTTTTTTTTACAATAAAAATACTTTTATTCAATTTATTTTATTAATTTACTGCTCGATCTCGAGCCGGCGAGATACTCGTCCGAGTAACGAGCCGGTCCGAGTATACTAATACTCGACCGAGCAGTATACTCGGACAAGTATACTCGCTCATCTCTAATCACTACCTTTCCTAAATGTAAGGACAAAAAAAGTCACAGATTTTTTGGCCAATGCCGTTTATGTGCACTTTTTTGGGACTTTTCCACACTTGCACCACAACTCGTGGCGCAGTGTTTTTCAATGGATTCGTTGAATTTATCTTACAAATCTGCTGTTTAGACTAAAGTTAGATGTATTTGACAACTGAAAGTTTTTAAAAATAAAATCGCTAAAAAAGTTGAACTTCATCACCTTGAAAAAAATTTCAGTTTAAAAAAAAAGTGAAGTTTATTTTAGACAAGGAATGAAAAAATGTAGTTAAAAAACCATTTTGAAACAGTTAATTTAAAAACATCAAAAGTTGTGCACTTTTTGCCAAACTGACAAAACTGCTGATTCCAAATTTTTTTCTTTTTTTTAAACAAAACAAAAAAAAAATCTGCCATGAACTGTCTTTCAGCTGAAATATGTTTGTCAACATGCAGGAATACTTGCATGATTGGTCGTTAGAAAGGGGGAGGGACTTATCCTACAGAGCATTGGGCAGAGGAGGAAGGAGATATGAAAGAAATGTCTTCATATATACAACACATCTCATCATTTTTTGTAATATGGAGGACAAACAAAAAGAAAGAGATGGATGAGGAAATTGCTTTTACGACTTAATTTTTTTTGTGCATTTGTGTGTTTTGTATTGCTGCTAAAAGGTTACAAAATAGAAAGTTTATCTCATCTATATTTGACCATTGCCGGTGGGAGACTTACTGTATTTTTTGGACTATAATGCGCACAAAAAATCCTTTCATTCTTAAAAGGTGCGCCTTATAGTCCAGACAACAGCTGCCTTGAACTGTGCACAGGTCTGCCACCTGCTGGTCATTCATCCTTATAATCAGCTGCGCCTTATAATCCGGTGCGCCTTATATATGAACCTAGACGTCTTAGCAGGCATTTATTGATGGTGCGCCTTGTAATTCGGTGTGCCTTATATATGAACCTAGACGTCTTAGCAGGCATTTATTGATGGTGCCCCTTATAATTCGGTGCGCCTTATATATGAACCTAGATGTCTTAGCAGGCATTTATTGATGGTGCGCCTTATAATTCGGTGCGCCTTATGTATGAACCTAGACGTCTTAGCAGGCATTTATTGATGGTGCGCCTTATAATCCGGTGTGCCTTATAGTCCGAAAAATGCGGTAACTAAACCAACAAAACATTCCCCATCGCACTTCTCTATTTTATTACGTAATGGTTATTGTGTATCCGTTCAGTATAAAGATTAAAAGATAATATACTTTCATTTCTAGTAAACATTTCCCCAGCAGAAAATATTAAACAGAGAAATTCCTCCTTCGCGGAGAATCATTAGCCCCTGCTGAGGTTTCCAACCTGATGAACAAAGCCATCTGTCTTTTATAAGCAAAAACAGCCCATTTACATGATGCGGAGAAAAGGTTTGCATATATTACAGCACAAATTGCAAACACACTTAAGAACCAGCGCTCCATTTATTTACAATCGCTGTTACTTAGGAAGGTTTCTCAGAAGTTTGGAAAGCAAAAAAAAAAAAATCTGTTCTGGAAAATGCACGTATGAGTTTTACCAGAAAAAAAAAATTGTTATTTAGGGAAAGTGATTTTCCAAAAAGTCAAAGTGACGGAGAAGATTTCTTATCCACTAATTGGAGATCGATAGGATTGTCTTACTAGTAGGATAAAAGAAAGCGATAGCAAAATAATATAAAACATGTTATAAGATTTTTTTACTCATTTATTAATTTGGGCGCAGGAAGTCTGCTATAATTCTCAGTGGGATGTAAGGGGTTAATGATTTGCCGCAGGAACCAAAAGATTAAGAACCTTCTCCACATTCATGAAGGTGAAATAAAACCCCCTTAGACCAGCTTTTAGCTGCTCTATTTATGTGCCAAAAAGTGTGCCACAAAAACAGTCGGAAAAGTAGATGCGCCAGAAAACCCAAAGATTCTTAAAGGGGTTGTCCACTTTCAGCAAATATTTGATAAGATTTGTGTAAGGAAAAGTTATACAATTTTCCGATATACTTTCTGTATGAATTCCGCACTGTTTACCAGGTCTCTGCTTGGTTTGCTGCTATAGAAAGCTTCTATGTTTACTCCAGTGGAAATAATGGGGCTTATTTACTAAGGGTCGCGGATCGCACTTTAGTCGGACTGTTTGCCGTTTTCGGCATTTGTGCAGCTTTGACAGGTATTTAACAGGTGTCTGCGCTGGGATTGTGTAGTTTATCCAATAGGATTGTGGCACAGCGGCACCGGCTTTCATGCAACAGAAATCATGGGGCGACCGTCAAGCGATCCGACTGATTTGGACTGAGCGCGGGATTTAAGTTTCAAATTGTGCCGCAAGACAATGCACTTACATGCACCAGGAAGAAGAAGGTGAACTCCGTTGGACCTGAGCGGGGAAGCGACACATGCAGGATATCGGACACACGATCTTAGTGGATTGCGGCACAGGGCATTATCGTCGGACAACCCACTCCTCCGGATGGGTAAGTAAATGTGCCCCAATCTGTCCAAGGTGATGTGATACACATGCAGGTGCACGAGCCGTTATTATCACACAACTCCTATTACTATGTGGGATATCACATCACCATGGACAGGTTTTATCCACCAGAAGTAAACAATGAAGCTTCCCATAGAATAGCAGCAAGCAGAGATCTAGAAAACTGTGATGAATTGATACAGGAAGTATATTGGAAAATTGTATAACTTTTCCTTTTACAAACCATATCAAATATTTGCTGAAAGTGGACAACCCCTTTAAGCGGCGACACAATTTTGTACACAAAAACAGAGCAAGTCGTGAGTGTCGGAAAAGCAACAAAATTGTGGCGCCGACACTTCATAAATAAGGTGCAAGAGGCGTAGCAAGGTTTTCCGTTTGAAAGATGATGATAAATGACCCCCAGGACTTCAAGGTGATTTCTGTTTTTAAAGAAAAAAAACTATTTTTGATTCTAAAAAAAATGCTCTGGTTACCAAAGTTCCAGAGACAAGTTATGATGTCACGTTGCCTGTAGAGGTGATAACTGAGCCAATCGCTGACCTCAGTGGTTATGTGTAAATGAATGCCACATGAAGGAACTCGATGCTGGAACCAACGAGCCTCTTAACCTGTTCCCGAAAGCATCTGGTAAATATAAAGCAGCACTATCTGGGCTCTGTGCACTGCTGACATATATTTACTGATGCAGTTTGTCACCGGCTCACAAGCTGGTGCCATGGGACACCCTGCTGTAACATCTGCGGTCAGAAATAACTCTGCAGATGTTAACCCCTTACATGACTGTGGTGTGTTAGGGGATTCTGCCCGCTAACCAGGATTGGACCCCCCCATCGTTCTGCTTACCAGGGTATCTGGTCCTTCCTCTGACAGTTCCAATGTGAACCCTAAGGCTGCCTGATGATCCAGAGCCTCCAGCTTCCAGCAGGATCTACCTATCTGACTATGCACACAATCACTTGTTCAATTCTAACTGCAAATATAAGTAAAAAAAAATGTAAAAAGTGTAAAAAAAAAAACAGTTTTTCAATAAAAATATATACATGTAAAAAGTCCCCAAAACACCAATTTTACATATAAAATTCATATAAATTTTAAAAATCACAAAATCGTCCCCAACCCCCACATTTTTTGTATTGCCGAATCTGTAACAATGTGTAAAATAAACCTGAAGCATTATTGGATACGCACCGTAAAAAACTACTGAAAACACCAGAGGTGTTGCCATAATCGTAGTGACCCATTGAACAAAGATAACATACCCCACATTTACTTACCTGGTCCTGTCGCGATCCAGCGGCGCGTTCTCTGTCTAGGCGCCCGATGGCCACCATGTGTCGCTGCTGCGCCGAGGTCCGCCGGACTTCACCATCCTATCCTGGGTGCATGTAAGCGCGTGTCAAGAGACACATTTTTTTTTTAAATACCGCTGTTTTTCCGAATGCGTCTGGTTTTCTGGCGGCCACGCCCCCATTTCCGTCGCATACATGCTGGCGCCGATGCGCCACAATCCGATCCCGTCGTGGTAGCCCTCTTATGTTTATCTTAACTGAAAAAAAAGCGAAACCTGAAAACCTCCATATCCTTCAGTGGGGGACTGTCTGCGCATAGAGGGGAATGGTACAGAATATATTCTCTGGGCCTTCATTTTTGGAAAATAACCAACCGATCAGTGGGAGTCATATAATCAGTACAGTGAATTAGGGTTGTATGATGCATCGAAATTTGGTTTTCAGAAAGGCAGAATGGTTCAATACCAGGATTTGTTGATGTGCGATACTCCACATGGTCACCACTCCACCAATCAGAGGGAAAGCATGTCCTGTGTGTGAGCGCGGGCGAAGCAGTAATCAGGGAGACAAGCACTGTGGCGCTTGAGGTAATTTACATTGCTGCCCTGCCCTGACCTGTGTGCAGCACATACTGCCCCATATAGTGCTGCAGGAACCCCCCCCCCCCCCCCAGCCCTGCACTGAAGTGTAGCCTCCAGCTGCCCTGACGCTGCGATGATAGAGCACTTAGGGCTGGAGAGAAGTTTTCACAACAGGAGCTGAACCCTTTTTTAACCTTAAATCCAAGAGGGATTAAGAGAACAGTTCATAGCAAGGATCGGCACTCCTGAAAGCGGCGCAGAGGTGCCAATCGTGGGGGAAGGGACCACCAGAAGCACTTATTTAAGGTTAAAAAACATGGTGGTCCTGAAGGGGTTAAAGAAGTGTGATCCAAAAAGGTATATAACTAGAGATGAGCGAACATACTCGTCCAAGCTTGATGCTCGTTCGAGCATTAGCGTACTCAAAACTGCTCGTTGCTCGGACGAGTATTTCGCCAGCTCGAGAAAATGGCATCTCCCGCCGTTTTGCTTTTTGGCGGCCAGAAACAGAGCCAATCACAAGCCAGGAGACTCTGCACTCCACCCAGCATGACGTGGTACCCTTACACGTCGATAGCAGTGGTTGGCTGGCCAGATCAGGTGACCCTGGGATAGACTAGCCCCTGCCCGCGCTGCTCGGATCATTCTGTGTCTGGATGCCGCTAGGGAGAGAGCTGCTGCTGGTCAGGGAAAGCGTTAGGAGGTCTGTTTCTCAGCGCATATTGGAGGAGGTGGAGGTGGAGGAGGAAGAGGAGGAAGAGAAGGAGAATGTTGGCGAGACAGAAGAGGGGACCATTGTTCAGTCCTTCACTGTTCAGCGTGTATGGGCAGAAGAAGAGGAGTTGGAGGAGTTGGAGGAGGAGGAAATGGGCAGTCAGGCCAGTGAGGGGAGTGAATTTTTGCGCGTTGGTACTCTGGCGCATATGGCAGATTTCATGCTAGGCTGCCTATCCCGTGACCCTCGAATTTATTCCAGCACCGATTACTGGGTATTCACTCTCCTGGACCCCAGGTACAAGCAAAATCTTTACACTCTCATCCCTGGAGAGGAAAGGAGTGTGAGAATGCATGAATACCTCTGTTTACATTCCCCTCACCCGCCAGATCCTAAACTTATAAGAACGCTACTACACTTGATCTTATACAAAAGGTTCTTAGAAGTGCTGTTTGGGGAGTAGCCTAGAGACAGGGGCTTGGATTGGCGAAAGCTCGCCTGGCAGCGGAGCGCCAGCTCCATGCCAAGATCCAACTAACATAGTTTTAACTGCAGCACCTTTAATCTACTACTAGTTCACTGCCTCCATACATGGTCCCCTTATCAAACGAGCTGTGTCAGGCAGAATTTTGGGTTGTTTTGTTTAGCTTACTTAGTGACACACAATCCCCTAAACCCCTTGCACAGTTGGCCTGTTTGTAGTTTTTCACTGTCCATTTTTTCACTCCCACCAGAAAAGTCGATAACTTTGTATTTTTCACATAAGGCTGTGTTATGGCTTATTTTCGCGTTAACACATTGCACTGTGCCAGTGACGGTATTCAATATTCCATGGGCGCGAGACGGGAGAAGTGAGGAAAAAAATTACACATGAGTGAATGGCGTGAAAATGGAATGAAAAACAACATTTGCAACCATTCATGTGGGCTTGGATTTTTACGCTTCACTGTGTCCACAAATGGACCATGTCTAATTTATTCTTTGGGCGCGTACCATCACGTGGAACCACATTTGTAGGTAGTTTTACTAATGTTTCATACATTTAAAAAAATAAAACATCTCTTACAAATTTTTTTTTGATTTGCCAACTTCTGGCGCATAACTTGTTTATACTGTTGTGTACGAGCTGGGTGGTGTCCATGTTTTTGAGACTTTGATTGAGGTTCCTTCATTGCATCTTTTTAGGACTGTGCAACCTTTTGATCAACTGTATTAATTTTGATATAGTTTCCCAAATGGCAAAAAAATGTCATTTTTGGACTGTTGGACGATACTTTTCCAGTTACGAGGTTAAAACGCAGTGAAAACCGTTAATTATGATTTGTGATGATAGGACATTTTCGACGCGGGCGATACCTTAATGTGGGTTTATGCAAGTTTTATTTATTAATGTAATAATCAGTTCTAGGGAAAGGGGGGTGATTGAATTTTTAGGGTGTTTTTTTTTATTGATAATTTTTTTTTTAAACTTTTTGTGTACTTTTAACTTGTCTATTTTTCAGACTCCTATTGTAATTTATAACCCTAAGTTGTCTGGATCGATCTTCCAGATGCCTGCATACTGCAATATGGCCAGTATATGGGATTTACTCCATTCTTACAAGTGCTGATAGAAACATTGTAATGATGCATTGGTTTAAAACGAACTGCTTCGGCCTTCGTAGACCCGAGCCCGAGAACTGTCCGGCACGGTCACCGCTCCCGTGACGGTCCTCGGGGATCGTGCGATCCACGGCAAGATGGCGGCGCATGCGGGCCATCTATTGGAGCCTCCGATCAGCTTGCGCCTGGCGGGATTCGTGGTGGAAAGAACCCGCGATCGGTGTTAGTCACGACGTACGCGGGTGTTACCGTTAGCCTTTGCTGCAATATGCAGCAAGATTACCGGCTATGAGAGGGCTCGGCCCGCGGCCCTCTCCATGTACCGGACCGGCGCGGCACCGTACTAGTATGGCGGCGTCGGGAAGGTTAACACCGAAGTGGACAAGTATTAGGGGTTTGATTAGACTTAGGCAAGTCTGCTGATGTATTTTTTTTACCTTATTCTTTTTATAGCTCAAAGTCATATTGCAAAGCAGGGTGCTTTCAGGTAGCTAGTAAAATAGCATAGGAGAACCCCAAAAGACTTACTTAGGCCCTACAAATAGCGTTATATTTTCCTTTCTTTTGTTTGCTTGTGGCTGGGCTTGCTGGCATTGTAGTGCAGCTAGTACCATATTGGTGAGGAATTTGCAGGGAGACTTGCTACCGTTGTGTTTAGCTATGTGAACACACATATCCACCCAAACACCGAAGTGGACAATTATTAGGGGTTTGATTGATTAAATAGGCAGAGTCTGCTGATATTTTTTTTTACCTTTATTCTTTTTATAGCTCAAAGTCATCAGGCACAGCAAAAATCCAGTTGTGTGCTGCCAGTGTTAGGTTAGAAACTAGCCATAGCATAGGATAGCATCGTTTTGTTAAAAAAAATAAATAAAAAAACACAAAAAAAAAAAATGTAAAGTTTACACTTTAATTTGGAAAATGTTTAACCCGAGGGCTAGGGTAGAGGACGAGGGCGTGGACGTGGGCGTCCAACTACTGCAGGGGTCGAGGCCGTGGTCGGGCGGGGGTGAGACACCACCTGTATGAGGGAGAGGGGAACGCCGCAGAGCTACACTCCCTAGGTCATCATCTCAAGTTACTGGGATCGTGGTAGAGCACTGTTGAGCCAGAACAGTGGAAGAGGGCTGATGACGTGGATTGCGGACAATGCTTCTAGCCATTTACCACCAGTCAGTCTCCACTCAGTCCACCCATGTCTCCAATCCGAAACTCCTCCAGCTCCTCCACCTCAGCCTCTTCCCCCCAGTCTGCCCCCTCCCAGCAAAATTTGGCATTTGAACCGGCATATTGAGGAACTGTTTTCTGGACCCTTCCCACAGTCACAAACCACTTGTCCGGTGCTGCTGAGCAATTTTCCGATGCCAGGTTTTCCACCGGTCGCAGTCTGTGGTGATGATGGACATTATTGACGTAGTGGAAGAAGGTGTAAGAGGTGTCGGACGATGAGGAGACACGGTTCAGACAGTGGTGAAGTTGTTGTCGCGGCAGGAAGTCCGAGGGGATCAGACTGAGGGCTAGGAGGATGATGAAGGTGACAGACCCAAGCTGGGTTGATAGGCCGGGTGAACACCGCCCCTCGGTATTCGGTCCCCATGGCCATACTTTTCCCGATGTGCCGTCCCAGCCCTGCACAAGCAGTGTCAAGAACTCATCCTGCCCTGACACACGCCGTTTTCGACAAGGTCCACCTGACCACGGACACGTGGACGAGTTGTGCGACGGCGGGCCACTATATCGCTGACGGCACATTGGGTTAATTGGTGGAGGCTGGGACCGAGTCGGACCCTGGGGCTGGTCATATAACTGCTGACGCTGATGATTGCGGGCCTACCTCGGTCCGTCTATAGGCCTACTATGCCTCCTCCTCCTCCCACCTCCTAATCCACTGCCTCCGAATTACCATCCGTGGCATGGGCTCAGTCGGTATCTCTAGGCACAGAGCAGTGCTGTCATAAGCGACAGCAGCGGTGCTCAAATAATGCTGGAGCCTAGGCAATAAAAGGCACACCGCCCAAAAGATATACAGGCATGACGGCGCAGACTGATCTGTACTGGCACCGCTGAACCTGAAGCCAGGCATGATTGTGTGACAACGTCGTAACTGGTGGCGGCTCTGCAACTCGGCAGACTGACACATGTGCCATGCCTGGCCCATGTGTTAAATCTCATAGTTCAGCGTTTCTAGAACATACCCCAATCTGTGTGATTTGCTCACGAAGGTGCGCCGCATCTGGGCCCATTTCAGGAAGTCCAGCACAGATGCTGCCATCTCAGTGCAGCGCAGCGCCGCCTCAATGGCCCTCACCGCTGTGTGCGACGTGCCACGAGGTGGAATTACACATTAACCATGTTATCCAGAGTTTACCAGCAGCGCAGAGCGATTGTAGACTGCCAGATGTCAACGTCCATCAGAACTGGTAGTTAGGTCAGTCAGCTTCTCAAGTCTACATGAGGGGGGAAAGGGGGGTGGACGTGGGATGTTGAATCTGTCAGTGCTGAGTAAATTTGAGGAGTCAACACAGATGGTCAGTGGGATGCAGCCATCATCAGCGACTCACACATCCGCTGCTTGGCAGTGAAAAACTCTTATGGTCAGCATGAAGGAGGAAGCTTTGAGCTCGTCACAAGAGACGGGGGGAAGAAAGATTCCTTGTTGATAGCGCAAAGACACCCTAGTGTGTTTTTCTCAGCGCATATGGAGGAGGTGGGAGGTGGAGGAGGAAGAGGAGGAAGAGAAGGAGAATGGCGATTGGGCGCTAGACAGAAGCGGTGGACCAGTCAGTGCCTTCAATGTCAGTGTGGACTGGCAGAAGAAGCGGAGTTGGAGGAGTGGGAGGAGGAAATGGCATCAGGCCGCATGAGGGAGTGAAATTTTGCGCTTGTTACTCTGGCGCATATGGCAGATTTTGTAGGTTGCATATCCCGTAGACCCGCGAATTTATTCCAGCTGACCGATTACAGGGTATACTCTCCTGAGACCCCAGGTACAGCAAAATCGTTACACTCTTCATCCCTGGACGAGAGAAAGGAGTTGAGAATGCATGAATACCAAGCAGGCCAGGTGCACAAGCTTGAAACAGTATTTCCCTTCTAGCTAGCGCTAGCGGCTAGCAGAGCGCCCGACTTCTGCGGGACAAGTAGCGAGGGGGACGAGTAGTGAGAGCAGGCAGCTTTTCCAGCACTGGCAGGGTACGCTTGACAGGCCTTTTGCCAGTGTATGTCACCCCAGCAAGACACTTCACCAGTCCCAGTCCGCAGTAGTAGGGCTGATCTTTACGAGAAAGATGTGAGGGAGTACGTAGCTGACCATACCAGCGCCAAAGATCACACAGCTCCCTACACTACTGGGTTGTCCAAAGTGGACATGTGGCACGAACTGGCGTCGCTGTACGCCTTGGAGGTTCTGCCTCCCTGCCGCTAGCGTGTTGTTGAGAGCGGTTTTCAGTGGCAGTGGTGGCATATCACCGATAGCGTACACGCCGTGACGACAGCGCTGACAGGCTGACGCTTATCAAGATGAATAAAGCCTGGATTCTCGGATTTTCATTCTCCACCAGGTGAAAGAAGCTCAACCTGAATAATGTATGCACTCCTCCTCCTCATTATCCTCCTTCTTCTCCTCTTTGTACACTAAAGCATAGGAAACTGGCTATTTTTTGCCAGGGCCAATGGCTCTAGCTATAGTACTCTATGTATTAATTTTTTTCTGGAGGGCCACCTACCCGGTCCTCTGTTTTATAGAATTTTTGGGAGTGCCACATACAGGCACTCAATCTATTTAATTTTTCGGAGGACCACCTACCTGCTCCTCTGGTTTGAAAACTTTTTTGGACTGCCACATACAGGCACTCAATTTATTTAATTGTTCTGGGACCAGCTACCTGCTCCTCTGGTTTGAAAACTTTTTTGGACTGCCACATACAGGCACTATCCAAATTAAATTGTCTCCATAGCAGCCCTCCACATGTCGTCTTTTTAGCTGGCTCCACACGTTTGTCTCCATTGCTACCTCCACACTCATCGCCATAGCTCCTCCAAAAGTCGTCCCATATAGCTGCCTCCATACATGGCCTCATACAAATGAACTAGTCAGGCAGAATTTTGGGTGTTTTCATGGATTCCACATCAAACTTGTTAACTTTGTCGCCCACCCTGCTGTGTAATCCAAAACATACTGGCAAACTTTTTATCATTACCGATATATTTCAGCGCTTCGTTGCGCATCTGTTTCACATTCCCCTCACCCGCCAGATCCTAAACTTATAAGAACGCTACTTACACTTGATCTTATACAAAAGGTTTCTTAGAAGTGCTGTTTGGGGAGTAGCCTAGAGACAGGGGCTGATGTGCGAAAGCTCGCCCTGGCAGCGGCGCGCAGTCCTCTCAAGATCCAACTAACATAGTTTTAACTGCAGCACCTTTAATCTACTACTAGTTCACTGCCTCCATGCATGGTCCCCTTATCAAACGAGCTGTGTCAGGCAGAATTTTGGGTTGTTTTCATGGCTTCCACATCAAACTTATTAACTTTGTCGCCACCCTGCTGTGTAATGCACAAAATATACTGGCAAACTTTTATCATTTACCGATATTATTTCAGCGCTTCTTGCGCATCTGTTTACATTCCCCTCACCCGCCATATCCTAAACTTATAAGAACGCTACTACACTTGATCTTATACAAAAGGTTCTTAGAAGTGCTGTTTGGGGAGTAGCCTAGAGACAGGGGCTTGGATTGGCGAAAGCTCGCCTGGCAGCGGAGCGCCAGCTCCATCTCAAGATCCAACTAACATAGTTTTAACTGCAGCACCTTTAATCTACTACTAGTTCACTGCCTCCATACATCGTCCCCTTATCAAACGAGCTGTGTCAGGCAGAATTTTCAGGTGTTTCACCAGATACATAGTGGAACGCGGCCCATCTGTCGCCGCCATGCTGGAGACGTGAAGTTGCAATCATAGCAGCGCAATATGGATGCCCCATACTGTCGCTCTTAATCATGGAACCATTTCCGTAAAAACAATTAAAAATAGAACCACTATGCTATTCCATTATTCCTAGGTGAAATATTCAAACGACCCGGCCTGCTTTGAAAATTATAATTTTTTCTAAGTAAACGCTTCTGGCCCCCAGGCCCATTTTGGGTGGGGAGGAGCCGAGAGACAGGGGCTTGGACAGGCGAAATCTCGCCTGGCAGCGGACCGCCAGCTCCATCCCAAGATTAGGCAGCCTCAGAGGCATCCATGCATACTGCCCCTGCTGTTTCCTGTCCATTTTGCCTCCATGATCCTCCACAGCGTCCACCAATCTTCATGCGCAACTTTCAACTCTCTATACCCCAGACACTGGAGCATGAGAGGATATGCAGCACATCATCCCCTTATCAAACGAGCTGTGTCAGGCAGAATTTTCAGGTGTTTCACCAGATACATATTGGAACTCGGCCCATCTGTCGCCGCCATGCTGGAGACCTGAAGTTGTAATCATAGCACCGCAATATGGATGCCCCATACTGTCGCTCTTAATCATGGAAGTCGTCTCCATGGCTGCCTCCACATGTCGTCCCCTTATCAAAAGAGCTGTGACAGGCTCATTTTTCGGGTGTTTCACCAGATACGTTATGGAACTTGGTCACTATGTCGCCACCATGCTGTGTTATCGACTAAATATACCGTCAACCTTTTGTTCACATAGGAAATCATTTCACCTCCTTTGGTGAAACCTGAGTCCATTTAGGGTATATCGCCATGCCACTCTCTAGCCTGCCACTGCTGCCGCTGCCTCTGCATGCCGTCCCCTATAGTGTCAGGGTCAATTATTGGATGTTTTAGAGGCTATCTAGCCTCATTCGGTCACTCTGTCATGGCCATGCTGTTGCCCATAATTTTGGCATAATGATGCGATTAAGCAGCCTCAGAGGCATCCATGCATGCTGCCCCTGCTGTTTCCTGTCCATTTCCGTGGTGTTTCCATCCTATTCTGAGGTTCCCAGGTGTTTGGCCAAGCTTCCCTGTGCAGACCCTTGGTCCCCTTGAAAAATGCTCGAGTCTCCCATTGACTTCAATGGGGTTCGTTATTCGAGACGAGCACTCGAGCATCGGGAAAAGTTCATCTCAAATAACGAGTACCCAAGCATTTTAGTGCTCGCTCATCTCTATATATAACACATGCTGCCTGATGCCCTGCTCTATAAGATCCTATCACACAGACAGGCTCTTACACTGTCATAGGCTATAATAGACAGTTATAATACCTTGCAATAGTCATGTATTGTATTATAATGTATTATAATGAACAAGCAATTGGATTTCCCATAATGGAACAAAGTAAAAAAATATATATAATTTTGGAATTTAAAATTTTTTTTTTATAAAAGAATAAAAATACCCCAATTCCTCCATTGTATTATGGACCCCCTGGCTGTCCATGGTAAATGCCTATAAGATCCTGTTAAATATTGGACCTTATAAGCAGTGTGTCAGCCCATCTTATAATTCCCTGTACTGCTTTCCTTACCTCCATTATATAAATTAATATATATATACACAGCCCCCATAATATTAATATATATATATATATATATATATATACATATCCCCCATAGTAGTAATATATATACATATCTTAAAGAGACACAAATGCTAATGATTGTCTAATAGTATGGAATTTACTTTTGGCAAGTATGGCCAGCTTTTGGCAAGCCTGTACATCAGACAATCTGCCGCCCCCCCTTGGGGGACCATCTTCTGCTGCCTGAAGCGGGAACTTTATCCCACCTCTAGGCTGATGCGGCCCTGGTTATAGTATTACACTTCCAGTTCTTTGAAACAAATTTTTCAGCTTTGCTGAATGCACAACTTTTTTAAGACTGCAACTAACAAGCCTATGGAAAAGTAAGCATAGATTTTATCCCCCCCCCCCACACACACACACACACACACTTTCTAAAACTAAAAGTAAACTTAAAATATTTCTGTTTTTCTTACTGTTTCCTGGAGATATGGCAGTAGTATGACACTTCCTGTGCTATAGTAGTACAAAATCACAAAGTAGAAGTATAGTCTGGGTACATGCTGAATGTGAGGATAGCAGACTACAGAGATCAGGGAAAACACAATGCTTAGATATCACGATCTTACAGCAATCTAAGACTTTAGCAAGCAGGGCACTAATTGTGCACAGGTGATTTATGTGACATCTGCACCAAACAGCACAGTGAACTCACGTGACAGCACTAAAAAATCAGAAACTAAAACAAACAGTCTCCTACTTCCTAAAATATTCCCTAGTTTATCATCCCAAACATCCCAAACAGTTATATTATATACAGCCCCTCTGGTTATTTATATACCTCCCTCATGCCCTATGGATTCAATATATAAAGCCTTATGAGGGCCCCCCCCCCCCCCAGCAGCTCTGGGCTCTGGCACTTCCCCAGGTATGCCCAGTACTGGTGGCAACCCTGATAAGTGGACTGAGTTCAGTACAACGTCTTAGGGGAGTTATTTAAGGTAATGAGAAAGTCCAAAATGAACTTTAAACTTAGAGATATGTGATCATTTACGAGCTAATACATGATCTCATAGTATCAAGTGTTGGCAAAGAACAGATACCCCATCCTAAGCCAAAATAATAAGTGCAAGAAATAAGAATTGCACTCAGCTTACACAAACTGTATGAATTTCTTTACTCGTGGGCCATCTGCCTTACATCTTCCTACTACAAATGTATAACGTAACATTAATGTGTCCACGCTTCCATCAAAATAGGTTTAGGATAGATGTTGTATAAGATCGACAGGTTATGGTGCAACGTTCATAGACAACTCATATGTCCTCAGTTATTGCTTCCTTCCATTTCTCTTAAAGGGGTTGTGCAGGGACAACACGTTAGTCCTCATCCCACGACCCGCAATTTTTCAGATCTGTGCTGAGCATTGTGGGTTCTGGTCCCTGAACCTGGACTTTAAACAGGATTTGCCGTTAGCATTTATATGGAGGGCAGGGCGTAACTTGGAGAGACTGGACCCCATAGCAGATTTCTGAATTGGGCTCTCCTTCCACTTAAAAATATACATATTATACACTCATATAAACACACATTACTATACTTATATATACAGCATATAGATATACAGCATAAACATACATACAGTATGACACACAGTAGACACACCACATATACAAACATATACAGCAAATACACACATACATACAATACCATATGCAGACAAACAGCTTATACACACACACATGCATATTACACAACACACACACACACCTCACACTGTGGGCCCCATGCTACCACTGTAGTTACTCCATTGTGTGTGTGTGAGGGGGGGGGGGGGTAAGTGTTCCAGTATGGGTTCTGTACTCAGATCCAAATCCAGATTGATTTTTTAGGTTTGGTTTGGCTGCACCCGAACCTGAACAGGTATGCGCATTCCTAACCATTGGCACTCTATTGACTGAGTAATACTCCCATTGGGCTTCCGTATAATACTGCCACGCATTGACGACTCCCTCTGCTACTAAAAATCAAAGGAGAACATTTTTAAAAACTTAAAAAAAAAACCAACAACCACTACAATCTACACATAGTATAATTATATCTGGTAACTCGTGCAGGTTGAAGTAGGTGGCTTGACAGGGGCGTAACGAGTGCGCCGCACCAATACAGATAGAGGACAGTATCAGCGCACAGCACACGGCAGGTGCTGTTACACTGAATTATAACAGCCCCGGGCCCCTCCCTGCCGTTTCAACACTCCCTGACGTCTCACATAGGACCTTCAGTGATGTCACATGAACTAAAGCTTACACTGGGGTCCTACACTGGACACCTGGTGTGAGTTGTACTGGGGGATATTATAGAGAGGGGATTAGAGATAATACTGTGTGGGGAGGGACTGAGGTGGTATGGGGCTAATAGTGTGTGTTATGGGAGCTGAGGGAATAGGAACTTCAGCGCAGCAGCGCCACCTGGTGGACGACGGAGGAACTGCCTTGATGAATCCCGACCGGACCCGAATCCAGCGCAGAGAACGCGCCGCTGGATTGCGAACGGACCGGGTAAGTAAATCTGCCCCATTGACTTAACTGTCCGACGGAGTTCACTGAAAGTGCATTGTCCGACGATCATGCACTGTGCCGTGGTTAACTAAGATCGTGCGCCCGATATCCTGCATGTGTCGCTTCCCCACTCAGGTCCCTCGGAGTTCACCTTCCGGCGCCCTCCGGTGTCCCGAGCTGCTGTCGCTCCGGTCCGTGCCCCATGTAAACAAACCATCTAAACAAACCAGTGCTGGATTCAGCTTCTGCCCGGACCTGACAACCTTATGGCCCCCATACACAATGCTGTGAATAGGGACGGATAGGCGTAGCTGGCCATGGCCGGCCAGAAGCTGAATCCAGCGCTGCTTCCGCGGCAATGTTTGTTTACATGGCACCCGGACCAGAGCGACAGCAGCGCGGGACGCCGGAGGGCGCCAGAAGGTAAGTAGTTCTTTATTTTTTTAAGCAGCCCCCTCCGGCCACCTTTAGTTTTTTTCACAACTCTTGGACAACCCCTTTAAGTGGGAGAACTTGTACAATTGATGGCTGACTTAATTATTTTTTCCCCAAGTGTATATGTCTTGGTTTGGACATTTCTCAATAACCCTTTACTCATATGGTTCAAAAGATAAAGGGGCTTGTCAATGAACACAACTTATTCCTTACAACCAGGATAGGGGAACATGTTGATGAGGGTCTGACTGCTGGAACCCCACTAATCAGGAGGATGTGGCAATAGGAAGGAGGTGGTCCTGGGACACTATTATTATATACATTTTTAGGGACTGCTGGAGTTAACCAAACCTCTTAAGCCAAATTGGTCAGCTATTGCACTCTTATGAACCCAAAGTAGGCACCATAAAACAGGGGTAACAAAGAATCCCTGTTCCCTTTATTAATGGGTGTCCAAAATCAATTGCTTATCTTGAAAAGCACTGTACATGTTGTAGCCTTGATAACCCATGACTTGGGTCTTCATTGGAGAGACAGTGTTTAATAAGGGCAATGAATAGAGTATTGTGCATTTTCCAATTAATACACAATATTAGTAAATCTGTCTTACTGGGTTTATTACCAGCATATACTTTGTGATCACATCAGTAACAGCTGAGGATGAGCTAAAACCAGAGATCTAGGAGCTACTGTAACTGCAAAGAAGCAGGTCGAAAGATAATGTATTGTCGGAAGAACATATAAAAGTTGTCTTACAAGTGGAGTTGCTCTTAAAAAAAAGAAAATTTTTGCCCTAAGTCAGGCCTTTTATTCTACCCCTTTCTCCACCCCCACACAGTATAATTTCCTCCTTAGTGACTCCATCTCCCCCTCACCATAGCTCCTCCTCTTATTTTGCACACCCCAGAAGCTCCCCCTCTTATTTGCTCCCACAGCAGCTCCCCAACTTGTTGTTCCCCCTCATATTGAGCCCAGTGGCTCACCCTCTTACTATGCCTATCCCCATTATTGTGCCCACTAACAGCTCTCCTTCTTATCGTACAGCCACAGCAGCTTCCCCTCTTGTAAACACATAGGGGCTCATTTACTAAGGGTCCGAACGCTGCACTTTCGTCAGGTTTCCCGAATATTTCTCTTTTGCCCTAAATTGCCCTGGTTTTTGGCGCACGCGTTCGGATTGTTGCGCATCGGCGCCGGCTTGCATGCGACAGAAATCGGGGGCGTGGATGTTGGACAACCCGACGGATACAGAAAAAACGAGGAATTTAGAAATGGAAATGTGTCGCAACATCAAGCACTCACATGCAGCGGCGACACATGCAGGAACTCGGGCGCACAATCTTAGTGAATCACGTCGGACCCGGATCCTCGTCGGAGAACGTGACAGTACTGTGTAAGTAAATCTGCCCCATAGTCATTTTTTCCTGTCCCTTTTCTCTGCTCTCTTATCACTGTAATCAGCTTAGCTGACAGAGTT
Source organism: Engystomops pustulosus (assembly GCA_019512145.1). Classification (NCBI taxonomy): domain Eukaryota; kingdom Metazoa; phylum Chordata; class Amphibia; order Anura; family Leptodactylidae; genus Engystomops; species Engystomops pustulosus. The sequence goes on from CM033641.1 coordinate 25,654,263, forward strand.
GATGTCCAGGTACGTACTTCCCGCCAGGCAAGATAACGGGACTGAGCCCAAAAAATGGGACTGTCCTGCTGGATCCAGGACAGTTAGGGTAATGCTTGAATCCATCTTTGAACGTCCCAATAAGCACAATGCTGATTCATTGCCCGGTTTTATATTAGAACAGTTCAGGTTCTGTAACATATACCCAAACCCCATACCCCATCTCAATTAGTTATGTACTGTTACACTAATGTGCAGAAAACAACTGGAACTGCCTCGCACAATGAGAAAAGTTCCTTGTAATCTAATTACTGTGAGGAAAGGAGGAGCATATTTTATTTAACATAAGAATAGATTAGCATTACAATAAAGTTAATAGCCCATAATGCTGGCTTAGTGCTTTTAATTAAATGGTGTTCATTAATATCTTTTTGTAGAGAATCTAAATGAGAATGGGCACACTTCACTACCTTTCTCAATGGGATCACATTAGAAGACAACAATATCCTCCAAGGGCTTTGAAGGAAGAGAAAAGCGTGTACAAGTAGTACCAGCACACTTACTTATAGAGAAGACGATAAGGGAAGGAATAACATAGTATTATATGAATATATAAGACTAGTGTCGAGAACTATTGAAGGTGATACATTGTTTCTTTTGTATCTTCTTCTGTAAAGCTTAAGAAACTCAGAGACTAATACACTAAATGTCCCTAAGTAAAGGAAACATCTTGGCAATTTTTGTTTTGACTCACTACAACCAAGTAAAATATACAATTTTTTTCTAATTTATTTTGATTTTCCAATTGTATATCTTCTTTATTTTATAAACTTGATTATGGGGTGGGGGCACCTTGCCTGACCTCTAGTAATGCCTCTTAGTGATATGCTTTATGGATAGGAGATCTATGGAGAGCTTTGTGGGTATTTCTTTTGGAATTGCATGATATAGTACTTTTTATGAAATGTAAATAGTAACATGGAGAGTTTAAGAAAAATTACACACAAAACAAACCATGAAAAATATAAAAACTGAAAATATTATTAGATAATTGCTTCCCTAATGAAGAAGGTAGAGAGACCTTCGAAAATGCGTAGGAAATTTGTCGATTGAGGCATTCCGTAGGAATGCCATTGTGTGTTCTTCATTATTCAAAATATTATTATCATTGTACAGGCAGTCCCCGGGTTATGTACAGGATAGGTTCTGTAGGTTTGTTCTTAAATTGAATTTGTATGTCGGAATTGAATTTGTAAGTCGGAACTGTATATTTTAGAATTGTAATCCCAGCCAAAATTTTTTTGGTCTCTGTGACAATTTGATTCTACAAATGTTTGGTTGTCATAAGAATCAGGATTAACACTAAAGCTTCATTGCAGACACCTGTGATAACTGTTATAACTGTCATTGTAGCCTAAGGGTAAAGTATAGTAAATTACCAACATCCAGAGGTCCATTTGTAACTAGGGGTTGTCTATAAGTCAGGTGTTCTTAAGTAGGGGACCGACTTTATATCATTTTCTATAGACAATTTCCCTTTATAGAGTTTCCCAGTTTAGTTATATTGACAACTTATTTCATGAATAATCTTAAGGGGCATATTAGGCATCTTCTCCTTACAATATTCAGTAGTCAAGGTTCTAAGTTCACATTTGGCATTTAAGTCATCTATATCACAGTGGTGCAGCACCAATGTCAGAATCCTCCCAGTCGTCCCAGTTGTTTGTGTTGTGGCCTTTTTACTGCAGCTCTATTGAATGGGAGCTGGACCAAACTGCAGTTCTTTGGCCTAGCCACTAAACAGTGTTGCTCTTATTGCTCTTTTCTCTTACAGCCCCACCAACTCTTTCATAAATTCCATAAAGGACTGTTAGGACCTACAGATGTGATGACCGTTACATTCTTAATACGTAATGGGAGTTATCAAACACCCAAGTAATAAAGGTGGTCAACTTTCCTTCGAAACGCATAGTATAAAATGTGATGACCAGTAACTGAGGAAGGTCATGAGACTTCCATTCTTCTTGATAGAGGAGAGTTCCGAGCTTGGAACATTTATTCTACATTGGTTTGGTTTTGCACAACGAGGAAGTAGAGATTTGGGCTGTTGATTTTTCTCTCGGAGATACCAAGTGTTGTAACATATAACAGCGCCTTTGAAGAGTTCTTGATAAGGATGTGACAACTAGAGATGGAAATACTGTAAGTGGCACCCGTTTTTACATATGTCAGAATTCAAGATGAGTATATCTACTTGCTGAAGCATAGATTTGTTGCAAATTGGCAAATTTTCAGGATTTTTTTTTACATTTTTTTTCCACTTACTATAGTTAAGGGCAATCCAAATAATTATTTTTAACTATTATTGTTTTGTTGAAACATAAAAAATGTACAAAATGAGATTGAATCACCCTTAAAAAGGTTTTAGAGGACTATAGGGAGTTATTTTTAGGACAATTAAAGCTACATCAGTTTGGACCGATTCGATTCAGACTCTGAGGAATTTCCTGAAATATTCCGCAAAGCTTCAGTGAAGAAAATCGTGAATGATTTAAGCCTTCTACAGAATCATCGAAGATGAGCAAGGAAATTGCTATTCTTGGGGGATGATTCTTCTTTTGAAACCTCTTGAGATTATAAAGTGGACTTTGTTGTGCCTGAGTTGAGTCAAGATCAGCTTATCTGATTCGATGAAGTTTCATGTGAAGTGCTGCTTTTTAGTGCATTTATGCGCATTGTGTCCATCACGTAACAAGAAAGCGAATTCTAGACCAAAGTAAACAAAAGCTATTGAGAATCGACCATGAAACAATGACTGTTTCTGCCGTGTAGGTCACAAGTTCTGGAGCTGTTAATAATAAAGATGATTGTTGACTGTTGAGAACAATACAACAGAATTTCTATAATTTATAGTTTAGAACAAATTTATAAAAATGGAAGATAAAAATGGGTCATTTCGAAGCATTGTGACTCAAGTCCTCATTGTTTAAGATTCATGTTTGATAAGCGACAAGCGACCTTGTAGAAATTACTTATTGTGTGTTGACTTTGTTTTCTAAGCAGGGGTAAACTCTAATGTGGAATGATTCTAAAGCTTCCATAACCAGACAATAAATGATGTGTAAAATAAAGAGATGTTTCATTTTTGTTTTTCAGCTCATTGAATCTCTCAGAAGCTTTCCATGATAGATCAGAGGTGAGACTATAGAAGGTATTAACAATCAAATGCAAACACAAAATCAAGATTCAATATCTTCCTGACAAATTTGGATTTGTTATTCTTATCCCTAACAAGCTTTATAGGTTCCTCTAATCATTATGACTACATAGAATAAAAACAAATCATTGCAAAGTTAAATTATAGCATTATGCCCTATATGCCCCTATACCACATTTTCCATGCTATGTAGTAATAGACAAAAAAAAAACATTAAAAGGGGGAGGAGGAGAAAAGCATGTCCAGGAAAGCAAGCATCTTCCAGTGATTATTAGTATGGTAAACAGGTAACCTTTCTGGAGAAACAGATTTTCAATAGTTGAGAACCTAAGTAGGGGGTGGAGGGCAAGATAAGGAAAAGTCTGGGGAACAGGCAGGTGGGTGGGTGGGTGTTTGGTCTTATCTGCTGGTCGCTATCAGAAGTGATAAGAGTGGTGGAAAGGATGAGTTATGGAGAAGTAGAGGGTAGTCGGGGGCTTATCCCTAGAACTGGAGTTTGAGGAGCGGTGTCCCTGGTCAGTGGGGGGGATAGGAAAGCCTGCTTGGTTTCTAATGTGTAAATGCCACGGGGCCAAGGTTTTTAAGAATTTTCTCCTAGTACCTGATTCCCAGTGGGCTAGTTCTTCAAAACGGCATATTTTTTATTTACTATTTTTGTACCATTGAGTGATTGTTGGGGGGGTGGTGTTGTTCCATAAGACAGGTATTATTAGCCGCTGAGATGAGTATTGTGGCTAAGTTTTGTTTACTTGGCATATCTATCATGAGTCTGTGGGTTTATTGAGGAGAATGGTACTAGGTAGGTTGGTCCAACAGTCAAGACCCCCTTGGATCAACAAAACGGGGAACTGCTAGTCCTCTGCGCAGCTCTGTGTCAGCCAGACTTCTAGGTTTTGGAAGTGTATTATAAGTTGTGCATGGACACGTAGTACTTGTGCACTATTGACTTCTTTAGATTGGCTTACAGCTTGCAAAAGCCTGGAAGTCCTACTAGGGGACTTAAGATCCCTTTCTCTGCGTACTGAAGCCAATTTTGCAGTTGGAACTTGTATCATCATAGATTCTATTTTTTTACCTAACCTGTGTAAAACTTGGTATAAACCCATTTAAGTGTTCAGTCCCAAAATGGCAACTACTACTACTACCTTTGGGAGTGCCTAATGATTTGATTTTTTTCTAGTATAGAAACTACAGGAACTACACGTTAACTAACCTCACAAACTTTGTGCCGGGGATCCAATTTGGGTGATTTGGTGCCAAAATACTGTTGAAGTAATTTCTAATTTGGCAATTTTACGGTCCTGTCACACAAGTTTTTTTTTGGACAAGCCGAGTTATGTTTTTAGATGGTTCGGCGAGAAGAAACCACAGAACCAACAGAGCAGAATCTTCTTTAAGACTGGATAGTTTCATTACTCAGATGCCACCTAATATAAATTAATATATAAGGGGTAGCTATAGTGAAACAACATGCTATTAGGAACAACTTGTCTTGGGAAACCGGAATGTGTTAATGTTCACTTCCACTAAAATATCCATGAAGATTCCTGATTTTAGCTTTCCTTTTTTTCTGAGAAGACTATGTTGAAAATGTTGAATGAAACCTGCAGACACTAGGGAAATGGTTAACAGGTAAAGGCTCCTGATCAGGGTACAAGATATGAATGGGGTTCAGAGTACAGTATAGGGGTACAGGATCATGAATGAAGTACAGGGTAGAGGCTCAGAAAATGGTTCCAGAGAAGTTAGGGGTTCATGGTTCTGGATCAGGCAGCATACCAGGCAAGGGGTTCTGCATTAAATTGGGGTTCCAAGGTTCTGGGTCAAGCTGGATACACAGTTCAGGGTTCCAGATCAGGTTGTGTTTCCAGGGTTTGAGATAAGGCAGGATACAGGCTCAGATACAGGTTACAGTTCAGGATGGGGTTCAGGTAACTGGTTCAGGTTGGATACAGCCTCAGGTACTGGTTCAGGGTTTCAGGTCAAGCAAAACACTAACATAAAGAAGTACTGTTAGTCACAGGAGAAAGTATAACTGCCCTGAACGATTAGCTATTTATCCAGTTCCTGGATGCTATGGACTAGGTATGGATTAGCTATTCTCTGAATCACTCAACTGAACGCTGAGACTTAAACCTCATGCACACAGCCCTGACTGGGCCAAGTAGCTGCTCCACAAAATATTGAGAAGATCTTGTTTATGGACCAGTTCGTGGCGTGGCCACTCAGCCTTCATTGAAGAGTGAAGGGTTGAGGAGCACTCACCCCTATCCCATCCCACTTAGTGCTTTGCCAGGAATCCGGCTTGGGTGAAGCACACGGTCATGTCCATGAGGTCTATCACTGAGCTCCAGAATGAACCACCCAGCTTCCCAGAGGTCAGATATTGGAAGGATGCTGAATCATAGCTCCGAGCCAAGCAGTCATAGGTGTTGCTCACAAGCCTAAAAGACACTATGATGGTAATTGAACCTATGTTTCCTCTTTACCTTGGTTAATGATTTTTCACAGATGCTGTTGGTAATTAAAATCAGAGGATAGGTTGGGCTACCATAATATGAACAAACTTTTATTAAACACATAGATATATTGGTCTGTTAAGTAAATAAACACTCTCAAAAAGTAATATGCAACCAGAGTGGGTCAAAGTTCACCCCTACCCAACTTGTTTCATCCTTACATCAGGATTCACCAGGTTATGTATTCAACTGGGTCAAAAGAAGACAAGGCTCCATCAGACTAGACACGACATAAACTACTAATATGCAACTAAACAATAAAATGATCCACTGGGATAAGTCTATTGGAACATTATGGATTTATAATTAGATTCTTCTTTTTGGGACCTCTATTAATTTTTTAGATTTAAAAAAACAAAAAAAAAAATAACCTTATTATGCTAGTACAGGCGGTCCCCTACTTAAGAACACTCGACTTACATACGACCCCTAGTTACAAACGGGCCTCTGGATGTTGGTAATTTACTGTACTTAAGTCCAAGGCTACAATGATCAGCTGTAACAGTTATCACAGGTGTCTGTAATGAAGCTTTATTGTTAATATTGATTCTTATGACAACCCAACATTTTTAAAATCCAATTGTCACAGAGACCAAAAAAGTTCTGGCTGGGATTACAATGATTAAATATACAGTTCCGACTTACATACAAATTCAACTTAAGAACAAACCTACAGACCCTATCTTGTATGTAACCCGGGGACTGCCTGTATTCAGCTTTTCCACAGCTCCTCTTCTCTGTTCTATGTAAAAGCTGTAGTAGGCCTCAGAGCACAGCAGTGTGAGGACACATTTGCTCAAAGAAGCTGCAATCATTATGTATATTTATTTTCACAGTCCTGCTGCTCCACCCTACACAAATGTATTATGCCAGTTTGTGGAGGTACAATCACTATGATGTACATGCACATCAAGATGATGGGGCACATTTACTTACCCGGACCTGTGCGTTGTCCGACGATCATGGACTCTGCCGCGATTCACTAAGATCGTGCGTCCAATTTCCTGCCTGTGTCACTTCCCCGCTCAGGTCCGCCGGAGTTCACCATCTTCCTTCCGGTGCATGTAAGTGCATGGCTTGCGACACAAATTTAAATGTTAAATCCTGCGCTGAGTTCAAATCCGCTAGATCGTCCGACGGCCCACCCACTGATTTGAGTCGCATGAAAGCCGAGCACCAAAATCCGATCGCGTGCGCCACAATACCCTTTTAAATGCGGCGCAAATCGGTAATTGTTATCCGACGTTTGTGCGGTTAGTGGACTCTTCGTAAATGAGCCCGATGTATACAATTGGAATTTTGTAGATAGAAATTACGAGGAATCTAAACGCAAAGTTTACAGTGGAAATATAAGAAAAAATATAAATTCATTTCGTCAACATTTATTTTCTATGATGCTCTCCATGACCTGGACAATTTCTACTCTACATGTAGAAATTCCTATCAGCTTGACATTAATATCTGCAATTTATAAAATTGTGCGGAGGTTAAACTGACTTAAAGTTGAATTGCACGGCGCTGACCTCCCACCGTTATAATCATCCTTATCTTCTCTTTCCAGTTGTAAATATAGAAGCATTATCCAGTTAAAGAGATGTAGCCTGGGACCTCATTACCGAGAGCTATTGTCAGGCATATTCTCTGTAAGCTTCACACAATGTGACATAATTGAAGCAACCCCGGTAGATCGTATCACATTCTAACCGGCACTGGGTGTACCCCCCCTACAGATCTCCTCTATGTGTAACATATGCAAGGCAGGTCAAGCTGAATATTTCCTTCTCCATCTGCATGAGACACATCTGGCTCTCACTTGTTCCAGCTTGGAACTGATCACGCAATCTTACAAATTAAGAGAACACTTGGATTTGGAACACAAACTATTAAAGCAACAGGAATCGCAAAGAATATGGGTAATAGGAGGCACGACCTTCACTCCAAGAGGTTATTGGGCCTGAAAGTTTCATAGATCATAAAACCTTGAACTTTCTTATGATATTTTGACTCTTTCTGTATCCAACTCCTCTTGATTTAGGCAATGATCCTGCAGCACAGGGATGATAAGTATTACATATTTTGAATGTCTCTTCTGGACAAGCAATAACAAAATTTCACTGAATCCACAGATTTCATCTTATAATCAGTCAATTCTTTAGAGCATATGCCTACCCAACAGATGTTAGGGGAAAGAAGGATCACGAATGTCCATGACAGGGATCTACTCCCATCTCCCCATTGAGTATCCAGTGAAGCAAGCATATACACTGGAGAGCAACACACAACTTCGGAAATGTCAAGGTCATTGTGTAGTCCTATGTGAATATCTCCTAATAAGTTCAATAGCAGTATTTTAAGTGTATTTTCTAAATTGTTTATATTCTGTATGCTGTAGCTACACTGATGCATGATGCAGAAACATATCTTGTTTATCCTTCAGCTGAGTGGTTTTGCAGATAAAAACCTGTTTTTCTTAAAAACCAGGGCATATGAACATAAAAGAAGAACAGATCCTGCTAGAGGGAGCACACACCAGTATGTCAATGTGCTTGGTTTACAATTCATCATCCTGGTGGTAGATGTCCTTTCAGAACATTTGGACTGAAAGCCCACTCTGCTGTGACCAAACCTCTCATTAGCATGATGAATCAAAAGGCTGAACTCACCTTTGCTGAGGAGCATGTTGTGTGAACAGGGAAGAAGTGGTTCACATTTCATTTTAATTTATTTGGGTCTAATGGAAAACAACTGGGCTTATATACTAAGGGTGCGCGGACGGCACAAACGTCGGATATTCCGACGATAACCATTTTGCGCCACATTTAAAAGGGGATTGTGGCGCAAGCGATCGGATTATGGCGCATCGGTGCCGGCTTGCATGCAACAGAAATGGGGGGCGGGGGCGGGATTTAACATTTAAATTGTGTCGCAAGACAATGCACTTACATCCACCAGGAAGAAGAAGGTGATCTCTGGTGGACCTGAGCGGGGAAGCGACACATGCAGTATATCGGGCACACGATCTTGGTGAATCACGCCAGACTTCATCTTCGTCGGACCGTCCGGATAGGGGATCGCGTCAGAACCGAGTAAGTAAATCTTCCCCATTATGTCCGTCGACAAACTGTAGAAAGTCTGAAACACTTATTGTGTAAGACTAAAAGTGTGTAAAGAAGTCAGTAAAAGGTGGTAGAGAAAGTGTCATAGTTTGAGTGAATGTAATTGTGTGTCAGAACCTTCTGCAACAACACTTGGTTCCCTTGTTGTGTTCATCACTCATTCAGTCAGCAATTTTCATGCAGGACAATTACCCCTGTCATACAGCAAAATGGCTTAAGCAGTTCCTTGAAATAGAAAACATTGAAGCAGTAAAATGGCCATCCTAGAGACCAGCCCAGAACCCAATAGAAAACCAATGGAAAATCCTTGGTTACAAAGTTATGGCCAACAAATCCACAACAGTCACAGAACTATAGAAGAGACTGGAAAAAGAGAGGACCAGAGCGGTGTGAGAGATTAGTGATGTCCTGTGGCCGCAGATGTCCTGAAGTCATTCACAGCAAAGGCCTGTGCACTCCCGACTGAACGGTGACTGTTGTAACCTTCCAAAAATATTGCTATAATCGTTCTCAGTGCTGCAGTCATTGCTGTTCTCTAAATATTAGAATAAAGGTTTTATGCTGAGAAACATTGTTAATTTTGTAAAACACTTGTAGTGGAATTTTGTATCCAAATGTTTATTCAAGGTAGATTAAATTATTTCTTAAAAAAATCAAGTGATTATTCTTTAGTCTCCAATTATTAATTTCAGTGTACATAGGGGGGGGGGGGGGGTTGTCAATAGGAATACACATGCACTGTATCAGATTATACCAATTTCCAGGACAATTGGAGCAACATCTGTTTCGAGCAAGACAGATTGGGTAACAGCACTGAAACTTTTAAAAAGCTTTGTGAAGCTATGACAAATCAAATTTTTGATGATCTCAAATGAACTTGGGGATAGTTTCCATTACAATGAACTATTTGACAATAGTGTGCCCTCTTATAGTGTGCCCTCTTATAGTGTGCCCTCTCATGGTCTGCCCTCTCTTAGTGTGCCCTCTCATAGTGTGCCCTCTCATAGTTTGCCCTCTCTCAGTGTTCCCCTGTCTTAGTGTGCCCTCTCATAGTGTGCCCTCTCATAGTGTGCCCTCTCAAAGTTTGCCCTCTCAAAGTTTGCCCTCTCCTAGTCTGCCCTCTCTTAGTGTGCCCTCTCCTAGTGTGCCCTCTCTTAGTTTGCCCTCTCTTAGTGTGCCCTCCCTTAGTGTGGCCCCGTCTCCTCTTTGCACGTATAACACGTTCCCCAGCAGATTTTTTTCTCCTCTTTTTCTGCTGCTGTGTATAACAGGCCAACAGGCGGTGATGTTGTTATACTGTGCCTTCTGCACACACCAGCAGAGAATTTCAATAATGTTGTGAGAAGCTGAGAGCTCTGTCCAGAGGATGCAGAAAGAGTTGAATTCTAATATGGAGTCACTGTGATGGGGGTGGGGTCAGTGGCAATCGGGGGCTTAATACGTTTTTTTGTCAGGGCCCATTCGTGAGTCATTCCGACTCTATCCTTTTCCACTGCTTCATACTGGGTCATCTTTGGTTTGGATGCATTTCAAAAAACAACATGTGACTTGTCTGTGCTGCAGACTGCTCAGCTCTCAGCCCCCACCTTTGTGCCCCTGTACAGCTCCTCCCTTTATTCCATAGGTACATGTGAGTATTTATGGAATAAAGCTTGAAGATTTTAAGAAGACTGGTGAGTGCCATCAAATGCTTTCTTTCCACACCTGATGTCATATAAATTAAAATATTACACCACAGTAAATATTCTATTCATGATATTCATGACACAGCTAATGATGAGATGAGCAGATTGAGCATGTGAAGTATAGTACCACTTTGGTCTGAAGCAACTACCATGAAGCCCCCTTTTCCCTGATAGTACTGGATCGATTTGATTTGGAACGGCTTCACTTGGATCAGTTACCATGAAGTTGCTTAACTACTGCAAGTTGCTTTTCTCTTTTTCTCTGAAACTAGATAAGTTGACCTGTTACGGTGCATTAGAACAGTGGGGGAGATTATTAGAAGTGTCTGAGGTAAAACTGGTCTAATCTGGAAACCAATCAGAGCTCAGCTTTAAGTTTATTAATAACTATGGAAAATATAAGATGAGCTCTGATTGGTTTCCATAGACAACTAGAACAGTTCTTCTCTCAGACACTTTTGATAAATCTCCCCCAGGTGACTACAATAGTCCATTCATTTGTATAGTTGCCACGAAATACTACATCTCCCAGGTGGAAAATGTTTGTCCATCTGGAGCTTCCCTAAGTCAAAAAGGCTGAAGAGTATACAGGCAGTCCCTGGGTTATGTACAAGATAGCTTACATAGATTTGTTCTTAAGTTGAATTTGTATTTAAGTCGAAACTGTATATTTTATAATTGTAGATCCAGACAAAAAATTTTTTTGCCCCAGTGACGTTTGGAGTTTCAATTTTTTTTTTTGCTTTAATGGGACCAAGAATTATCAATAAAGCTTCATTACAGACACCTTACAGCTGATTATTGCAGTCTGGGATTATAGAGGTCACAGTGGGCAGAGAGACCCATCATTAACTAGGGGTCGTCTGTAAGTCGGATGTCCTTAAGTAGGGAACCGCCTGTAATGATAGAGCAAAATAACTCACACTTGATATTTCTTTTAGCAATTAAAAAGTCTATCACTTGTAACAACCTGACATCCAGCACTTGTGTTTCTTCTTCTACTTGTCCCTTATCTCAAAAACCCATTTACTAAGATCAAGACAAAAACCTCGCTGTAATGTAGGGAAAGAAAACAGGACATCTAATAGTCTTATATGTTTCTGGACAACTTCAGACAAATGATTTAATCAGCCATGAAATAGGTTCTTGTAGCTGTGTCAGTTCAATGGAAATTATGCAAATTCCAAATTCATCAGTGTCAAGGCATGGGGAAAAACAACCAATTAAATCTGAAAAGCAAAAAAATTATAGACGGAACAAAAAGTAACGCAGATAAACAAATTAAAAGTGCCACTTACTGAGAATGTTCTCATCTAAAGTTTAGAAGCAAAGAGCAAGTTGGATGAATTGATTCTACGGTCATAATGTACTTACATGGTGTGAACGGTGCTCATTACATGAATACATCTACCTGCGGCACAGCTGAAGATCAGTATAAGGGACAAGCACATGAATGAGCGCAACCAGGGTTACAGGGATTCTGCAGGGAAGCAGGGACTCCTTGCATTTCGTTGTTCGGTCTTTGAAATGTGCGCAACACACAGACCATGTTTCATAGACTAAACCCTTTTTCTGCTTCTGAAAAAAAAATTGGGGGCACATTTACTAAGAACAGTGCAGTTTATACTAAGTGCAGTTTGCGTGTGTAGTGAGCAGGGGGCGCCAGAATCAGGATTTTTGGCGCCCGTTCTTCATGAATCTTGCGCCCCATGCACTGCTCAGACAATGAACCAAAAAGGTGCACCTATAATATGGGGCGTGGACACAATTATGTCGGACTTCACATGGTAAAACTGGCACACGGTCCGACTGAGCACCAGAGCGCCCACTAATTTGTGCTGCATGATCACTAGTGCAGTTGTGCGACAGAAAAGTCAGACAGAAAACTGGCGCATGGCCCTTAGTAAATGTGCCCCTTTATGTTGCTGTTCACACAGTGGCCCAAATTTAATAAAGCCCCTGCCCCAGTTTTCTGTTGGACTTTGTAAATTCTTTCCAATTAAACTGCTTGAACATGTATTTAAAGGAAACCTACTGCAACATCTTGGGGCCTGGAGGCAGCCGGGGCCCAGAATATTGGAGTGGCTGGCGGTTGCGGCCAAAGCACGCTGTGGTCACGGTGCTTGGTATGAGGAGTGGAGGGCTGTCCTACAGCCTGGCAGGTCTCCAGCAGGTGGTGTGTGCAGGAAAGATGGAGGGAGAGGCTGATGTACTGGTTTTCCCTGGGGCACCCCTTAGTGTCTGTAGGATGAGACCCTGGGTAATGGATGGGGAAGCCCGTGGTAGTAGACAGCCATATCCAGTATCAGATGGAGGCAACGTTGTGCAGGATGAGTCCCGGGTAATGGATGGGTAACGGATGGGGAAGATGGTGGTGGTAGACAGCCATATCCAGTATCAGATAGAGGCAACGCTGTGCAGATTAATTCAAGATTCTTTATTGAACAACAAGTTGCAGGCAATGAGCCTAAACAGTTAACAGCAGATTCAGATTACTGGAGTGGTCCTGGAGAGGGTCCTCAGGAATAGTGCACCAGCCTGGTAGTAGATGCAGGCTGAGATGGAGCTGTGTCCAAGCTATGGAAGCTGCAGCTCTGGATTTGAATCTCTTGACTCTGGTCCTGGGATTACGTTAAGTGTCAGCACTCTGACTTCACTCTGTCTCTGTAAACAGACCATGTGGTTTAGAGCTTGTGGTAAGAGCATGTGCTCAAAGACAAGACCCCGTGCTCCTCCCTGCCCAGGGGTTTTATTCTCCTGGTCAGGTGGTTGCACCTCTCCAATCACACTGTAGCTTACAATACAGCCAACTCATTGGTCAATAACTTACACCCATTTAACTATTGCCAGTTCAGGTAGGATCTACAGCTGCTATTACATAATGACCAGGTTCTAGAACCTTCATAGAGGATTCATGACTCCCTTCTGTCAGCTCCTAACCTGGAGAGGGCACTATTTGCAACTACCAGCCTGCATATGTATTGGCAGGGGTGTTGCACTACAATTTGATCTCATGCATTATGAATCAAACATACCTTGAGAATGCTGTAGCTACACTGATGCAGAAACATATCTTGATAATAAGGCTCTGTCGCTCCTGTGCCTGCTCCGGTGCTTCTCCTCTCCTGCAGAGAATAATGTAATCACTGTGCCTGACAGGAAGATATAATCCCCCAGCTGATGTGTATGAGTGATCTAGCTCAAGTTGATTAGTCATGTTTGGACAGTTCAGGGAGCTTTGCGTAATGTGCAGGCTGAGCAATCCAGCTTTCCCAAGATCCTGAATGTTTTTTCAGCAAAACCACTCAGCTCCAGGATTAAAGAAGATATGTTCCTGCATCAGTGTCACTAAAGCATTCTCCAGGTATGTTTGGTCCATAATACATGAAATCAAATTGTAGATTTCTTTTAACCATTATTCGCACCACATATGTGTCATGGCTGCATTATACTTGAGGCAACACAAAATTCTGCACTGAAAGGGGCATTCTGGTGCTCAGTCGGACCGTGCTCCACATTTATCATACAGTGTCCTACAGAATTGTGCTGTTGCACACTCTATATTAAAGGTGCACCAAAAAATTGTTCGTGCACTCTGGAGACATAAAGAATCCCTAAGTTATCTAATTAAAATGGGTGTAGCAGCCAATTTGACCATGAAAAACTGAGGCCTATTTAAGGTAGAGACCCTGTAAGATTATTTTCCAACTAAATCAATTTTTTTTTAATTAATAACATATTTTAAAATTTATTTTATGGAAAAACAATATAATGTCTTTCCACTATTTGTCCCCAATTAAAAGTGTAATATTCAGCGACATCTGTATCCATTTCTCTATGCAAATAATAATACAAGAAAAAGTCAATGAGATTTTTATTTTTACAAGTTGCCGTTGATTAATTTTTTTCCAACTTAACTTATTGACAGATTCAATTACGACCCTTAATAATTCTCCTGCCGTTAGCACGGCAATAATGTAATACTCGATTTTAGAGATCACGGCTGATGAATCTCTGTCTCGCCGGATGTGACACAGTTGCTAGAAAGAGATATTTTTAATTTGAAAAACAAATGAAATAGTGTAGCTCAGTGAACAATTGCAGAAGTAGACGTACAAGGGTGTATTCATTTTACACTTTTTCTGTAGAATAACTAAATAATCACTGCAGATGGTAAAACTATATGGAGGCCGAGATAGGAGTTTCAACCAAGACTGGGGTCCCTTAAGGAACAAAGACCGCTCTTCTTCGGCAGTATACACCATGTTATTAATGGTACATGTGACAAACCCTCACTGCAGGTGCAGGTAATGTATTCACTTATGAGCACTTATACCCGCTCACCAAAGCATGATGGCGTCTATGCGCAAAATTTTACTCTCCCCGACACCCACTCAAACCTTCACTGCCACTCCCTATACTTTTCTTATTACCTTATAATAAGAAGGAATATAGGCGCCGGTCTACAAAATTCCATCAATAATTTAGTAATATATAGCTATAAGATTATTTAAAGGGAACCTGTCATCAAGAAGGTAATTTTTACATGATGACGGATTGCAATAGCCTCGGGCAAGTTGATTTCTAGTATTACCTGGTTACCTAGGGACTCACCACACACTGCTGGCGGGGAGCCAAGTAATGTCAAAGAAACTATTAAAAATTACTTGAATTATTTAGATGTATGAAAAAGCCATTTTTAAAATCAACATGCCATAGGCTATTGGTACCTATCATCATGTATAACTGACCTTCTTGATAACAGGTTCCCTTTAAAGAAAATAGCGCCACCCTTCTGATACTTAAGTTCTTTAAAAGCTACACGTAGAGAGAGTACAATTGTCAGAGGAATACTAGAAAAACAGTGGCAAAGGAATATACATACAATACAAATAGCTATAAAATAAAAAGGGTAAGAATGAATAATCCTTATTACTGAGATAGAAGGCTTATCAGGGCCGTGAGAGTAGGCGAAGGAAACTTGGACAACCGGTCCAAATGATAGCACAATAATTATGCTTCATGGATTTTTCTCCTGCCCCCCGTGTTCATGTCGCCTTTCCCGCTCCTCAGTGAGGTACATTTTGTAAGTGGATTGTTATTTAATTAAATAACTCTCTCACAAAAAATTGTTACAATGGTGTCATTGGGGCAGATTTACTTACCCGGTCCAGTCGCTGATTCGGGTTCTGCCTGGATTCACTAAATTTGTGCGCCCGATGTCCATTTGGTGTATGTGAGTGCTATTCTTGCGACATAAATTCTTTTTTAAATTCCGCATTTTTTTCCAAATCTGTCGGGTTTTCAGACGGCCACGCCCTCCGATTTCTGTTGCGTGAAAGCCGGTGCCGATGCGCCACAATCCAATCGCGTGTGCCAAAATCCCAGGGCAATTCAGCACAAATCGGAAAAATTCGGGAAACCCAAGGAAAATGCGCGATTCGGACCCTTAGTAAATGAGCCCCATTGACTCCAATGAATTGAGTATCCCATTATCTATCACTCAAAGCAGGGTTGTTATATGATCTAGTGGGGTTCCCAGAGAGATACAGTCCCGACCCTGTTCTGTTAGTAGGGGCTTATTACTATGGGTTGTGTCCATTGTAACGGTCACACATACAACAGAACAAAAAAGTCTCTATGAGTCCGGAGGGAGGAGTCTGTGGACCAGTGGACCCTTTGGATCACCGCGGGAGATGGTATGAGGCACGCAGTGGCAGCCAAGGTAAAGGATATGCAGGAAACAGTCCGAGCCTGGGATGACAGCAGTAACACGGAGGAACACTGGTAACACTGGCACGGACTGGAGACACAGCTGGACTGGAACCCTGGAAGGCACAGCAGGAAGCATGGAGGCAAACTGAAGACTTCGTAGTGACCACGATATGGGTTGTCAATATGGATTTCCGATTAAGATATTTGCATCATACAGCTAACCAGATATGTCAAAGACCTCATGTGCACCAACATTATTTTCGGCTTTGTTTCAATGGCCCCATGTATTTCAGTGGGTTCATACACACATCCACGGTTTCCACAGCCCTGTGTATGAGACAACTGCCCGAGACCCAAAACTCTTAGCAGATCCTATTATTGCTCGTGTTTGTGACTTTTCCCTCCCATAGAAGTGTATCGGAATGTAAAAACTAGAGATTCCACAAGGATGTCCCAAATTTGTGGATAGGTTTCTAGGCAACACAATCATATGACCCTTAAAGGGGTTGGGACAAGGAAGTGACATCATTTACCAGCTTTCTATTTTTTTCATTTAGCGGCCTTCAAATACAAGTGACACACAGGCCGGATGTGCAGACTTTACAAAACTTTGCAAATACTGAAAAAACACTGACCACAAGAACAGACAAGAAAAACGTTGTTTGCCGAGAGGAAAAACAAACGCTGGTGTGAAGATAGACACAAATCAATCCTAAACCTCATTGAATACAATAGGGGTGATCAAGTTTCGATTATGGTCTCCGTTCTGTTGCGGATAGATCCTGCATGTAGGGTTTCTTCTTATCCACTGAAAAGACAGACACCATTTCCCAAATCTGACAGACCTCATTATAATTAGGAGTATCGATTGCTACCAAGGTTTCAGTTTTCTGTACCTATAATGCAACGGAACATTTGTTATTGTGATGGGGATTTGAACACAAACAGTTACAACAAAATGTAACTGAAAAAAACAAAATGTTGAAAAATTAAGCATAGTAATTTTTTTGTATCTGCGATGGAGAAAAAATATAGCATGCAAAAAAAAATAGCCTTACTAAAAGCTTTAAAATGCTTTAAAAGTAATGTACATGATCTTCACGCTCTATACAAAAACTGTAGTCAGGGCAACAGGAATAGTTACAAGACGTTCACACAAACACAACGCAGGCAGGGATCAGACTAAAACAAGCCGAGTCCGATATAAACATGTAACAAATAATAGACCGCCACAGAATCCCTAAACACACAGTATAGACTGAATACGACAAGTAACACTGACATCTCTGCTATTGGGGCACATGAGATCTGCCATAGTGACACCAATTACCGTCCTCTGAATGTCATAACGAATGGTAGCCGTGAGAGCCGAAAGTTACTAGACCAGTAACCAGTTCAGTATCTATTGAATGTAGTGCAATATACTACAACTTTTTTTACCTCTTTAAAATTGTTTTTTTTTAAAATACAAAAAATAATATAATTGAATCAAATTATTCATTGAATAAATATTTAATTGAAATAAACATTTCAGGAAAACAGTTTTTATTTTTTATTAAAATTAGTAAAAAATTAGTTTACATTATTCTTATTGTGTTTTAATTAAATGATGCAACTAAGTTTTACTAATTCCACCTCATACATATTTTTTTCTCCAGGTTCCTAGTACATTGTTCAGCATATTAAATGGTTACATTGGGAAGTACAATGGGCCCAAACAAAAAGTTTTTTAATTTTCATTTTCTGCTCACACGGTGGTAAGAGGATACCACTGTGTGAGCGGAAAATTAAAATTACGAGGTGAAGTCAGGAGGTGAAGTTAATGTGGAGTTTTTATTTTCTCTAGAAGTAGTGGACATCCCCCCCTCCCCCTTATAGATAAAGACTTGCACATGATGTTAGATCATGACATAGAACTGTGAGTTGAGACAAATAAGTTGACAAACAAATAAGCTTAAAGGGGTTGACCACTTTACGTCATGTTTTTTGTAATGTGGTGTAAGTGTGGGGGGGGCAGGATATTAGGTAATTTACCAGATGGAGGGTCATATGATCATAACTGTCCACAACTGATCTACCTTCCAGGACCTTACGACAGTGTTCTTGAATAGAAGCTTAAGGTCCTGGAAGGTAACTTTGTTGTGAAAATTGAGATCACATGATCCTCCATCTGCAGCCATTTTATGGTCAGGAATCTCTGGCTGATGAGGTATAAGACAGGAGGCTTCACTTTACATATCAAGAAAGCGGAGCAGGACTATTAATAGATGTATATTGGTAAATTACCTAATATCCTGCCCCCCACGCTCATTAAATAAAGTGGCCAACTCCTTTCATTTTGATACACAAATTCAATGTATAAATTCTATTGGTCAACTTTTTTTTACTAGCAAATTTGTATTTTTTTCCCATTTTAATTTAGTTGCAAACATTACATTCACTAAGGTAATAAAGGTGGGCACGATCCCAAATCATAAGCTTGGGGTAAATTATGAGGGGCTGTTGACATTGTTTCATATGCTTAAAGAATATTGGTTGGGCCAAGTTATTTCGCCTTAGGACAACCATTTTTTAGGTTAAAAACGGAGACTTTTCGTAAATGAAAGTTTCTGTACATATATTTCATTTTGAATACATATGGCAAAAACAATACCGTCGGGGTTATGAGTTATCGATTTTGAGCTAAATGTCATTTTTCAAAGTCATTATTGACTGGAAATGTCAGCAACACAGAAGGCAAGTTGTGTTTATGGAGAGTTTTGTTAGGTTCACATTGTTATGGAGAGAGAGGCATTTATTGATCGCAATCTGCTGAACTGGATGATGGTAAGCACCGGCCTATAACACGTCCCTTTATAGAATTTGTTTAACCACACAATGTAAAAGAGGAAAATCAATGATAGTCCTACAAAGGTATAATGCAACCTTTGAAATATTGAGTTTACGCTCAATTTTATTTGCAGTTAAAATGTCTTATATGTTACATGTTACAGTCTCCTTGGAGGAATCACAAGAGCAGAAAGTGTCAAAGTCTTCATCCACTGCAGCTATGATCAAGTTCCAAGTATGAAGATGTAACTGAATGATATCTTCATCCATATAATTATAATATAGTCTTGTGATTCTTTCCCAAAAATACTATTATAAAAATGATAGTAAAAATTTAAGGGAACCTGTCATCAGGAGACCTTTTTTCTGCCTCCCCCATGCGCCCATAGAGAATAGGGTACACATTGCCAAAGAGTTTTGAGTTACCAAAGAAAGTTTGAAAAAAAAAATAAGTTGGATCAAAGTTTACCTTTCTGTATACAGAGCTGTGTCCCTTGTACCATGGGAGTGGCCAGAGAGGAGTGATTCCCACCCCAACCTCAGGAAACCCCTCTGTCATAGATCAATTTCAAAAGAGAAAAATATGAATTGGTTAAAAAGGTGGAACAGGAGGGTAACTAGGAAGGACTGAGCCCTATTACAAAACTGTGGTTGCCCCCCTTCACTTTACCATAAATACCATAGATCAAAATGCATATCATTGTGTGTCTGTGCCCTAAGGCTGCCTGTTCAGTGGGAGGGTAAATACATGATAATTAGCATTACTTGCCATGTGTTATAGAATACATATAATGATGTCTTTTTTAATGGGCACAGATGCCAGAAAGGAGCTGTGGAGGATGACTACATACAGTTCTTCTCTGCATCCCTTACTCATGACTATTGTGTTCCAACTAGTCTGAGCTGCTGGATCCACAGACACCTTGGGTCCCATAGCTGCTAAAGTGGTTGTTACGTTCTTGGGTTTCATGAATCTTAGTCTCATGATTTCACCTTATAGTTAAGAGGCTTGGGACAGATTTGGCCTAAGCAGTCTTAAGTTAAGATTTCATAGTCCGAAACGTGTTACCGCAGCCCTTTCTGTGTCTAATGTTTTGTGTTTCCGTGTGCATGTTACCTACCTCAAGCATGTTTTTATAAAGACCTATTAAAGTTGACGTTAACAGTTTTTGTTCACCTGAAGTGCTGAAATCCACCCTTTTTTTCAATCAATTTGAGCCAAGTTGCTATCTGGACGCCAAACTGAATTTAGGATTCCGTGCACACAGTCGTTCTTCAAACCATCCGGACCCACTTAGGTTGCCCACCAGGTTGCCCATTGTCCAAATTGTGAATAAAGAGTGTTTTTTCCCAAGTCAGATCTTCAGCATTCATATAGTTATCTTTCTCTTTTATGGCTCTAAACATGGATCTAAACTGCAGTTCTCCATATCCCCTGTAGGGGTGCTGGATGAATAATTGTTGCTGGAATGTTTCAGTCATCACTCTATCTTGGAAGCTGGTATAAATGTTTTTGTGGAATTTTTTTGTAATAAAAATGCAACCAAAATAGTAACTTTGTTCTGTGGGGGTGTGGAGGATGCGGTCACCCTTGAATCATGGGGCCCATAAATCCATATTCAGTATGGAGACAATGGGGCTCAAAACCCTAAGAATAGGCAAAGGCGAAAAATAACATTTTAGGGCCCTTACACAAAAATGATATCCGAGTCCTACGGAACAAAACGACAGAAAATCGGAATAATATTCCAAAAACCTATTTTCATAAGCTCTTTTGCTTTTATTATATTTGCCATTTTATGCTTTTACATTACTTTAATACCAAACGAGCTTCTACACAACATCTTGAAATGAATCAGAAATGATTAGTAGGAATGTGAATCTGCCGTCTTATCATTAATGGCCGATGAACATAGACAAGGAGATCAGTGTGATGAGAAATTCATCTTAATAAGCACAATCATTTCCAGATTGGTGAGTGTTCATAGAGCGTGCTAACAGCCGGGGAGATGAAACGTTCTGGTGCCATAGAGACGTCATGTTTAACTATTTCTCTACTGTGTATGGAGTCGTATGCGGAAAGTTCTTGGCAAGGTTATTTAGTTAGACCTAATGGAGATAAATTGCAAAGCATCGTCTCTGGCTGAGCAGACACAGATGTAATATTTTTGTACAGACTATTTACAATATCTTGTTTTTTGTGATTTTGCTGCTGTATACAATTTACATATTTGTCCTACTTAGTCTTGCAATTTTTTTGTTTTCGGTATTGTCCAACTAGCAGTTGCAGTGCACAATATTCAATATTATATCATCTCTGTGCTTATTTCACAATTGTGATCAAACCTTCTGATAAGGGGGGGAACATGGTCGTGCTGGGGAGGGACAAATATGTCGAGATGTGCCTCGGGATCCTGAAGGACAAACATTGTTACAAGACACTATCTGGGAATCCTATGGGGACATTTCGTCAGGAACTCTCAGGGATCCTACATGATGCCCTGAGGGATAAGCTCATTTCTAAAAATTAATTAGATTTTATGCTCCCAGATCACCCCAGCACGGCCACGTTTTATTCCCTCCCCAAGATTCATAAGGGGCTCTCTCTCCTAAAAGGGAGACCCATTGTTTTGGGTGTGGATTGTCTTACGCAAAACGTGAGCATCTTCTTGGATACCCTGTTGTGTCCATTTGTCACCTCACCCCCTTCTTATGTAAGGAACACTAAGGACTCTTGAGAAGAATTGATGGAGTGGTGCTCCAAGTGGGTACTCTGCTTGCCAGTTTGGACGTAGAGGCCCTTTACAGCTCTATACCACACTCTAAGGGCTGTGAGGCTGTGGGAGACTTTTTGAAAACAAAAGGGGTGCACCACATGGCACATAATGCTCTGGTCCTGAGACTACTGGATTTTGTTCTCAGGAGAAATTACTTTCTCTTTGAGGGGAAGTTCTTCCACCAGCTCAGGGGGGTTGCAATGGGGAGCCCTTGTGCTCCCACATATGCAAACCTCTACCTGGGCTGGTGGGAGAGGGAGGTGGTTTTCCAGGAGGACTTGGAGGAGTGGACCTCAGCAATATTGTTATGGCTGAGGTTCATTGATGATATCCTCATTTTTTGGAATGACACCAAGGAGTCCTTCATGGAATTTGTGAAGAAGAAGCTCAATATAAACGAGCTGGGCCTATTCTTTACCTTTGAGATTAGCCCTATCGAGATCACGTTCCTGGATGTTACGATCTCCGTTACTCCTTCGGGAGATCTAAAAACAAAGGTCTTTAGGAAACCCACAGCAACGAACAGCTTGATGCGCTGGCAGAGCTGGCACCCCGTTCCCCTGAAAAGGGGTATACCAAAAGGCCAGTATTTGAGGATGCGGAGGAACTGCTCTGCAACAGGGGATTACCTGGCAGCGGCTAAAGATCTTCAGAGGAGATTTACTGATAAGGGCTATCCCTCACAAATCTTGAGGGATGCACACCACCATGCCCTGACAAGACAGAGAAATGATCTCTTAAACCCAAGGCAACGTGAGACTGATGATCAGAAAGTATGGATAATAGGCACGTTTAATGGTTGCCATCATCGGTTACGGAAAATCCTATCTGACAATTGGGGCATTCTTAAGATGGATAAAGATATTATGGACGCGATTGATGATTATCCCTCAATTACTTACAGAAGGGGTCGCAATATCAAGGATGTAATAGTCCACAGTCACCTTCAACCACAGACAGGAAAGGGAACATGGCTCCCGGAGAAACCCAAGGGGACCTTTAAATGTGGGGGCTGTAAGGCCTGCAAGTACATCCGGTTGGGAAAGTCTTTCCTTAGTACTATTACTGGAAAGACTTTCAGGATAAGGGACTTCGCCAACTGTAAGACTACTGGAGTCGTTTATCTGATGACCTGTACCTGTGGGATGCAGTACGTGGGGCAGTGAATTCAGGAGAAGGATCAGGGACTATGTTAATGATAGCAAAAATGGTGAAGACACAGCTGTAGCACGCCATGTGTGGCAACATCATGGTGGCAACATCATGGTGGTGACCATAAGGTGCTACAATTCCAAGCCATAGAGGATGTGGCACCTTCCGCGAGAGGAGGGGACTTTCAACGAAAATTATTGCAGCGTGAATCCAGATGGCTCTTTACTTTGAGAACGATACAGCCTGAAGGATTGAATGAGCAATTAACATACACTTGCTTTATATAACTAGTATGTTACTGGATCCTCTGGAAGCTGCTATTTTTGTCATTCATTATGTTCCCATTTCTCTATAGCTGTGGTTGGGATCTATTTGGAGATTATGATCCTGAATCTCGACTGGGTAACCTGATTCTGCATGAATCCATGCTGTGGATGACACAATATGGACCCGCTGAATTATAAAGTACTGCATTCCCGTGGGATACTGCTAACATTTCTGGATCAATTATTTCCCTGTGATGTTTGTATGCTTTTGTGCTCAATCCTCTGAGATGGCTGGGCACCTGATCTGAATTTGCTGTCCCATATGCATAGTAAGCCTATATCGGCATGTTCACTTGTCTTTTGGCACTTACCATACATGTCCGCAACTGTAACGTCCCATGTAAACACATATTCACCCATCTCACTGCATTACTGCAATGGGATTGGCCGTGATTTGAGGGGGGTGGAGACTCCACCACGACTCTGGTGATTGGTAGATCAGGTGCTTCCCTTGGTGACGCCTTTGGTCCGTCATGACGAGGCGGGGTATCTACAGTGGTGTAGTCAAATCTTATTGGTCAATACCCTCCGGCGATGGGCGGAGGTTAGGCTATAAATAGCCACGCGTGCACGTGCGACTCGTGGCCAAACTAGTGCCGCCATCCTGTCTAGGTAGTCAGTCAGCGCTGTGTGCAAAATACATTAGCCAGTGAGGTAGGAATGAATAAATACAAAGTATACTGGCTTGTACCGGGTGCATGATCCAGTGAGAACCACTGACCCAGACATTAGTATGGCACATTAACAAGATCTACACGGGCCGTGGCGTGAGTGTGAGAGGGCACGCCATTACCCGCCATATTCTTACTAAATACATTACACACCTCTGATGAACTGCTACGGTGATCAGTAGCAAGGAAACGCGTTAGATGCATAGGTGTAATTGTGGGACCGTGCAGCTGGATGTCACTGCTACACGGCACCTCATAAGATTTTTATATATGGGTGGAAGCCATAGAATTAATATCCTTGGGAATTAAATACCCTATTCTTGGCTTTTTTACTCAAGCACGCTAGTAGGTCCTCTATTGGGCTAATACCCAAAAATTTGATCCAAGTGATACTCCAGCCTCCATTGTGAAGTAACGTGGGTGACTAGTGAGGTGACAGATCATCATTATCTGCATTTCCTCCGACCCCAATATTCAGGCAGTGTGCTGGAAGAGTCTCTGGTCCTAATAAAGGTACCTAAGCCTGTATATGCATGTAACTAATGCAAGAATTTTTTGGCTATGAGCCTAGTTTTTAATTTTATACTTAATAAATATTTATACAATTTTACTGTTCCTATTTACAGGCAGTCACTGCTCTAATTTGTACTTTTGAGATTTGATGTGGAACAAAACTTTTTGAATTGGAAGGCAGTAGTCCTTTAATACGGTTTCTATTAACTTGTCAGGGTGATTTGGGACACTAAACCACCCACACGCACTTATGGACCGTGGTCTAGGGTCCCAAATTGACCTATTTGATTTTTGATTGTCTTAACAAAAAATTATACATACCTCCCTTTGCAATATAGAGGAAGTGATGATCTATTGTCGGGCAAGGAGGCCACTCATTGGCCAAAGTTGGTCCTGTGGGACTATCTGGAACATCCATGCTGTGCCAAAGCTACACTGTGCCAGAGCTACGCGAGAACCAGAGCAGGGTACATATGCTTTCTTTCTTTTTTATTTTAACCGCATGTGGGAAACTTTGAATGTTGTTCTTGTAGTGGAACACGTATATATGAAATGCTCGGCCGAATTTGTGAGGGTGCACATGGTCACACTAGAAAACTTTCTACGGAAGTCGACACAAACCATTAAGTATTGCATGGAACCAATGAGGAATGCACAGAATGTCCATAAATGAACCATCTTTTGTAGACCCTCACTGCACAGTAATGGTGCGTTACAGCGAGTGAAGCCAGTATAGTGCATCCCAGCTTCATTGCACTTCACTGGCCCCACCGCAAGAGGGGGCACTGGCGCGGGATCTGAAGATATGAGTCTGGCGTGCCTCATTGAACTCACTTCTAGGTAAGTATAAAAGTAACATTTTTTAAAATTTTTTCTCCACTTACAGACTTGAGTGAGGTCGATTTGGGACCCTAAAACACAAGACCACTTTCTTTAAAGTGGTTTTCTGGGACCAACAGAAAAAACTTAGAAATCAGGCCAGGAGGTAGATAGATAAAGAAAATATAACTATGCTGCTCCAACTCCCTCTCCCTCCATTGCAATCTCCTTGGGTAAACTCCCATTCAGACTGGAAGGGTTGGCGGTCACTTGATCACAGCGGTCTATCTGTGGTGTCAGCTATAACTGGGGCAGGAACGTTAATTTGCAGCAGCGAAGCCGGAAAACCTCTTAAACAATCCTGGGCAAAGGTTGGAATCAAAGATTGGCCTATAAACGCAAGTAACTAGTCTATTCAATTCTTTGTGTTACAGTGTAACTATTCCTTGGAGCACTTTATGGCTGTGTACTGCTATTGTCTCTGAGGACTTTATTTGGAACTACAGTATTTCTATGGTTGCAGAATTAGACTAATACTAGATCCCTTGAAACCAGTAGCACTGAAGGTACCATTCCAGGAGTATACAGGTGGTCCCCTACTTAAGAACACCCGACTTACAGACGACCTCCTAGTTACAAACCGACCTCTGGATGTTAGTGATTTACTGTACTTTAGCCCTAGGCTACAATAAACCACTATATCAGTTCTCACAGGTGTCTGCACTTAAGATTTATTGTCACTCCTGGTTTTTATTACAATCCAACATTTTAAAAATGCAATTGTCACAGAGACCAAAAAAAATTTGTCTGGAGTTACAATTATAAAATATACAGTTCCGACTTGCCTACAAATTCAACTTAAGAACAAACCTACAGAATCTATCTTGTACGTAACCCGGGGACTGCCTGTACCTAACATGTGGTGATGCCTAACATCTTTATGATTTTTACTCTTTATTTTTATCAGTTCTAGGGAAAGGGGGGGGAGTGATTTAAATTTTTAAGTTTTTTGTATTTACATTTTTTTTTACTATTTTTCAGGCCCCTAGGGTACTTTAATCCTAGGTTGTTTGATTGATCCTACCATATACTGCCACTCACCTTGTATGGAGAGGACTCAACCCGTGAGTCCTCCCCGTATACCCGCAGCCGACGTCACACATTAAGGGGTTAAAGTAAAGTAAAATTTTCAAATATATTTGTTATTGTCAAACTGTAGCGACCCACATAATAAAGCTACTGCACAGATATTGCCACATTGGCCATTTAATTTTACTTGTAAAAAACAGGCAAATTATTAATAACCTTTGACACACTTCACCAACCACATTTAATAAGCATTTTCACTAAATTTTGGACCACCTGCAACCAACAGACTCTCCAAGTAATCAGGGTCATTATGTTAATCTCTCTAAAGTCACATTGGTAAAAATCTTTTCTAGTCCAGGACCACCCATAAGACTGTAGAGGGTCTAATCACATACGGTAGTTTCATAGTGTCAGTACCCAATATGTAAATTCAACTTTCTACTGTCAGATGGGTTGTCCTGGGGTGGTCAGATAATCTGACTTTGCCCATTTGACAGTAGAGATTCAAAAATATGGACCTTGATGACTTGGGAAAGGTGAGGGTAAGAGCTGGAGCATCAGTGGTGGGGCACCTATTACTGGATACAAATAGCTTGAGTTAACGGAGAAGGTGTTTGCTGTTGGACTAATTGTAGCCCATTTCTATGCTCGAGTGTAGACTCATTAGAAGATCCTCTGGGACTACAGTGGCCAAATCTATTTGTACATATAACTAAAGGTTAAAAGTTCATTAATAATAATTGCGTGTGAACAGATTTTCCACATTCTAGTAGTACATCCGTCGTAAACACTTGACAGAACAACTAATGACTTTCTTATATAGAAGTATTTGAATAGCAAGTTATTTTCTCTTGGAAAGAAATATGATGGAAATTCTATGGGCACACTCCAGTTAAAACAAGACTTTCCTTGCATTGTTCTCCACAACCATACATCTCACAAATGTGATGGTTCTTCACTACAGTTAATTCCGACTTAAGGAAAACATTGGTATGAAATAGAGGAAAAGGGAGAAGTCTGTTCGGAGAATTTCTCACTGATAAAAGTCTATGGCCTGACCATGGGGTAATACATGTAATAGTAAGACTCACAGTCCAGCAGAGTGGAAAATATTTTTAAGAGGGTGCGGTGTTCATAGTTTTATTTTAGTTTTATTTTTTTTAACTAAAAGGAACACATTTTCCGGACAAGAAGATAATGTGTCTACTGGCAAGGAAAATTTGCTTTGGACACATGAGAATATATTCATTTTTCTTTGTATGTTGGACACAGGTACATTAAACAGTAATTTTTGTTTCCTTTATGATAAAAGGGGTTAAAGGAAATGTCTCATGTTTAGAATTCTGGTCTCTTTAACAAGATGTGACCCTGTATGAAAGGCACATTTTGTAAGCTAGTGTAAATGTGCTAGGATAGTGGTGCACATGTTGTACACCACATTTATTATAATAGTTATACAGATTTTATGCTTGTTTCAAAAAGGGTAAGGTTATTTATTGAAAAGGAATGGGTTACCAAGCCAATGTAAATTGCCAAACTTGACAAGTATTGTGCCAAACTTTGAGACACACTTGGCTTAACGATGACATCAATTGATTTTTTTATTTGGGTGCTATATTACTATATTTACAAATATCAAAATTGCCGTTGTTGGTTGCAGCTTACAATTTAGACCAGGTTAAGCGTTTCCTATAAAGTGCGGCTGCTTATTTACCCTTTGATTGAAGGGAATTTTTGGATTTATATGCAAATTCAGAGAGATTCATTTGACATTGTCACAAAAGACAGGATGTCACATCTGGCTGAGCATCTTCCTCAACTCGTGCTAGTTCATTGAAGAGACATTGGGGGTCTTTATTTTTCTTCCTTTTTTCTGTCTTTTTTAAGACATTTTTTGGCACATTGCAATTTTTGCGCCTTTTCAGGGGCATTTTGAAATGTCCGCCATCAGTAAGACACATTTATTCCAGATGCGCTAAATGTTTCAAATGACATTTAGAATTTCAAATTGTCTAAAATTTGCAATTTTTTGGGGCGCAAAAAACTCCAGACCAAACCATACTTAGAAAATGGAAAGAAATGACTTGAGACATTTGTGTGACATTTGTAACAAAAAGAGATCTAAAAAAAAACCTCATTTAACACAAGGAAAAAGTGAGACTGATAAATTGCCAAAGAAGCAGATGGAAAAAAAGACAAAACAAGCCAAAACAAACAGAGATAAGATAAATAACCCCCATTAACTTTTTCCGTCATTCACTGAACTGTGCTCCAGTGGCTGGCTGACCTGGTATCTGCCACACATATCGCACTTTGCCTTTGTTTTACAAGAGATAACTCTGTGGGGCTCAGTTACTTACCCGGTCCAGTCGCGATCCAGCGGTGCGCTCTCGGGCAAGGATTCGGGTTCTGCCGGGATTCACTAAGGTCATGAGACCGATGTCCACCAGGTGTCGCTGCTGCGTTGAGGTCCGCCGGAGTTCACCTTCTTCTCTTCTGCGTATGTGAGTGCGTGTCAAGCGACACAAATTATTTTTTAATACCGCGGTTTTTCAGAATCCGTCGGGTTTTCCGATGGCCATGCCCCCCCATTTCCGTCGCGTGCAAGCCGGCGCCAAATTGACACTTTCTCTTACTACCCATTGTATTCCAATATTCTCTTTCTTTACTCTCGCTGTTGTTGACTTGGTTTGTCCATTTCGCCTTGTTCTTTGTCTGCACAGAAACGTAAGGAAGGATCGTCTTTTACTTATCCTGTGAAACTTGGGGATCACTGTCTAGTTTGTCTACCTGAGTTCCAGTCCCCCTTACACAAGAGTTTCCAAATATCTGAGTTTTTATTCTTTCTTTTATTCACATGATGATGTGATTGCCACATTTCACATATCAAAAAATGAGATAGTAGATATATCACCAACCATCAAAGTTAGTCTCTCCACCAAATGGGTGGCTGCATGGACATACGGTAAATGACATTCAAAGTAGCCCTCCTATGGTAAAGTACTCTTGTATGCAGTTGTGTGAAACAGTTGCCCCATTGGATGCTGGTACAAAGGGTACAATGTAAGCTTGGGAATGTTCTAGGTTTTCTTGATAAATGTTTGCATGAGGATACTCGGCCGGGGTCTACGTCGGCTATCTCTAGTCCGTGTTTTATGAAGGGAGGTCTCTTCTAGAAATCTGGAAAGAATGGGCCTCAGGGTGCTTATCCTTAAGAATAAACAAATGTTTGCATATTGACTTGTGGATCCTGTACCTGAATGGGTGTATACTTTCCTGGGTTTGGTTTGGCATGGTGTTGGAGATTAGTTTCTACTCCGTGTGGGAATGTGAGTTGGTTAACCCCTGTCCTGGAATTTAATTGCATTCAATTGTTGTTCTTAGTCTTCTGGTTTGTCTACGATATTTTGACCCTTTGGAATTGCAAAATTGGAAGCAAGTTTTTTGCCTCCGAAGAGAGTCTAGAGAAAGCAAATCTGACCAACAACTGTAAATAATAATGTTCTAGAGGTGCGGGTGAAAATTGAAAGATTTTCTGTTTTACAGAAATGTAGATATTTGATATCATGAGGTAGAAGAACCAGACAATCTTTTAGTCTTAAGGGATCCATAAGAATCCGTTTAGACTGATCCTATATGGTGTTGCTACTTTATAATATTTTTATCTCTTGCTCTTTTTATTAAATCTATCTAATGACCCAGGACTCGACATTTTACTACTAGATCCAATCACGTTTGCATAAAATACACATAAAATATTATAGGCACCTTATATAATAAAATGTTACATTCTCCATTCTCAGGATTTTATGAGTTCTATTCTGCATCCATTTTGTGAGAGACATTTAAAAATCTTACATATTTGTAACTAGCGGTCACTATTAATGACCACGTCGGTAAGACTATTATCTGAAAACAATAGGACTTGTAACAGTTCTGTCTTTAAATCACCCTGTATTGTATTGCAACCGTATCTAAAAGGTGTGATAAATTACATAGGACACATGGAATACACCTGTGATTAATGAGGCATTATACCATTGTTGCAAGGGGAGTAGAACCACTGTGAAGGGAGATAACCAAGGAAAATTATTGCCTGGTGCAATGCAATTAACTTTCGTCTTCCTTCTCAAGTGATAGCTGATTATGAAGAACCAGCCCATTGTACTCTAAATAATAACCACGAATGAGATAGTCGGAAACACATCTCTGCCAAAGAGAAGCTTCACCCCTCGCAACGGGGAACAATGCAGACAGCATTCCGTAATTTGGAGCATGGCTCCTTTATGATACTCTAGAGAATCATTCTGTTGCCCAAGGAAGAAAAATGGAAAAAAAAATAGCTCTAAAAAAGTTATTTTGTTGGTGATTTATGAGGCTCATCGTGGACTTAAGCAAAGGAGGCTGATTAGTTTCGGAGTCTTTGGCTTCCTAAGTTCTTTCATATTAATAAAGGTTGCGAACGTTAGTAATTGGGGTCATCAATCCTGTGTACAGTGGTTTTTTTTATATATATATATTTCTTGCTGCAGGTGTTTTTAATGATTTTTGGACATTTTTTGATCTATTATGTCATATCACTACCATTTCTATCACTTATAGAACTATAGGTTTTCTTGGTGTTCTACAAATTTCTAATGTTTACCTTCCTTCAATTTACACCATATAGACCTCCAGTTCTAACTGCATTGTAATATCTGTTGTTATTGTACACAAATCATATATCATCAACTATGTCTAACACAGGCGGCCCTCTATTTAAGAACACCCAACTTACAGACGACCCCTAGTTACAAACGGACCTCTGGTAATTGGTAATTTACTTTACTTTAGCCTTAGGCTACAATAAACGGCTATAACAGTTATCACAGGTGTCTGCAATGAAGCTGTTAGGAAAACTTATGTCTGGAATACTGTGCGCCAAACTACCACACAGTCTGAGTGCAGGCTGACAGAACAGAGCAAGAGGGCGAACTAACCCTGTGCTGTTCTACCAACTAGACCCGACCAAGGCAGAAACCCCCTTGAAGGTAGGGAGCCTCTGCCGCAGGAACCTCCTAACTACCCTGCAGGGCCCTGGGAGGTGCGAGGAACCCAAATAGGTCTGTCAGCCGCAGTGAGGTGGAACAGACAGAAAACTGCAGTGTGGGCGTTAGGACAGTATTCAGACAGGGGGAAAAAACAGGACCAACAAGGATGAAACTAGCGGGGTTCAAGACAGCACAATAAACCAAAGCAGACACGAGGAAAGAGAACTAAAGAAGTAAAGACACTGAACATAGAAAGGTAAGCAAAACCGCCGGGTCACACCACAGGGTATGTCAAGGTCAAACCACTAGACAAGGAAGAGTAACCTAACTGGTGAATACACTACAAAGGTGAAGCAAACAATGCTACAGGAGACCAGGAATCCAGCTAGGCTGTAAGTTCCTTAAGGACAAACACTGGCACAGGTGGAAGGTCCAGATCCAATTTATGCAGCCTGAGATCTGCCCCCAGAATCCCATAGGAGCAGGAACCCAGGCTGATTCAGAAGACAGACAGCTAAGATTTCCCTAAAGCGCACGCGTCCTGGATGCCCGCTGCCCCGTGCGTGCAGCAGGATTAACTCGCTGCGGACCAGGAGCGGAGCCAGCACGGAGACGTGCAGAAACTCGGGGAGGACCGCTAGCATTGTCAGCATGGAGGGTGGAAGGTCCAGCAGACGCGGTGTCCCTTCCAGCGGACCTGACAGAAGCTTTATAGTTGTTCTGGTTCTTATGACAATCCAACATTTTTAAAAATCCAATTGTCACAGAGACCAAAATTTTTTTTCTGGAGCTACAGTTATAAAATATACAGTTCTGACTTACATACAAATTCAACTTAAGAACAAACCTACAGAACCTATCTTGTACATAACCAGGGACTGCGTGTATATGGAATTATCCCATAAAAAAGCTCCCAGTGGTAAGTGATTGGTTAAAAAGTGACCTCTAAATAGGGTTCTCGACTGCTGAACTTTATCGGGTCAATGACTAAACCATCGGACGATCTTCCATTACCAGTTCTACCCTGATTTTAAGTTAAGTTCTCATTTGTAATAAGTTTTTACTATTTTATGTTCGTTCCGGTGACCTGATGATATATTATACTATAGTTTTATGTTTGATACAGAACATTTTATCTCCCCACAGCAATGATCCCAGCAGTTTGTCGGAGTTCTCCAAACTTATATGGTTGACAATGTTTCAATGTTGATTCCATTCATTCCCTGTTCTGTTAATGAGAATATCAACGCTGCATGAAAGCTCATAGAAATGGCAAGGGGACACAGTCCCGAATAATACCCTAATCAGAACCTTACAAATGCAGATTAGTTGCTCATAATGGAGCCTCACAAGGTGGCAATTTTTCAGATTAATATAAGACATTTAAAATGTACTTACAGTTTTATAAACTATGAAATGACAGGTGACATTTATTTCCTTTACACTGATAAATATTCTAAAATAATACTTATTCCAGCGGAAGCTAAAGTCAAATTTAAAAATTTGAATGTTGTTCTGCTGATCCAAATTGAGGGCATTATATATTATAATTATTATTATTTTTATTGTTGTTATAGTCAAATCATTACCCAGATAAGTCTGGAATTAACTGATGACCATAACTTTTTTCATTCCAATTTGCAGGACTTTTTGGTTAACTACTTTGGGTTGAAGACAATACTCTGTACTCTATACTTTATGCATTTGTAGATATATATACGGCTATTTATTATGCTTACGTGTACCTAAATGTGGACATATAGATACAAAGGTAGAGGCACATAGGCAACTGGAAATGATACAATTACATCAAATAAAAAAGAAAAAGAAAAGAACCTCAATTTAAATGTGCTAGAGGTAGGATCAAACCTACACCCATATAAGAAGTAGTCCGCCAGGGAGCTCAAAGTCCTCCTCACAAATCAAATGCAAAGTGTCTTTAGAAAGTAGAACAATGAACTTTATTAATTACACAACATGGTAAAAACATGTTAAAAGAAGGGGCAACAGGAGAGGTAGAAGTTTGTACAAACCAGGAACCACAGTGTACAGGAATTCAATAAATTGTTATAAGGGGCATTACAGTAGAGAACATGTGGTTTATAACAGCATTATATGTGCCCATCCAGTTCATAGGAATACCAACAATGTACCCAACTTATACCATAATAGTATAAGTTGGGTACATTGTATGTACATCTGTGAGCTGGATACCTGTGTCCATAGTTACCTGGTGTGCAAGAAACCCCAACGCGCATTTCAACCCGCTAGACTTTTTGCCGGATATTACACATTCTTTTAGGTGCAAACTGCTTGCACAGGTATTTAAAATGTGTGACTATTTTGTGGCACAGCTGCACTAGTCATCATGCGACACAAATTAGGGGGCTTTCCGGTGCTCAGTTGGACAGTGCGCCAGATTTATTATGCAAAGTGTGACAGAATTGTGTTGCACACCCCATGGTAAAGGAGCGGCAAAAAAAAAAAAAAGTTGGTGCACTTTGTCGGGGCACATTCATGCAGAATGTGCACCACAATTCTTGAATCTGGAGCCCCCTGCACACTACACAGGCAAACTGCACATGTCTTAGTAAATGTGCCCCAAAGTCCTAAGCACTAGAGGTTAAGTTGAAGTAAAAATAATGAATAGATCCATGCGATGGTTTTACCTCCAGGGAACAGATTGCACACACAAAATCTAATAGAGAATGTATAGAGATTGCAAGGACCTACAAAAAACCCCAATAATAATATCAGAGGGAGGATCATGTGTGTGAGATGGGTGCCTTTGACTCATGTACGCCATATATATTGATCATTATAATGGATAAGTATATAGGGGCTACAACTAATCATAAGTAGCACTGAGAAAAGCTGCAGCTAATGGACAATGTCCTACGATGAACACATTAAAGGATTCCTATAACCGCAAGTAAATACATATTTTAATACCAGGTTTATAGTAATTGTGGTGATAGGAAATCTATATTTCTAAATTACTTTTATTAATTTTCAATTTTATGCAGATTGTGCATGTAGAGTATATGGATTTCCGCAGGAGAGGCTGTCACTCCGGATGTGCTTGACGTATGAATGCTTCAGCAGCTCGCAAAGCTCTGGACTGGGAGCCTTTTTTATAATGAAGACCTTTCTTTAATATTACATCAGTGGAGATCCAACATCCCCTTCATGCAGATGGTGTTTTGGCTATCATCTTGTACTCACAGTGTAACTGCAGTAACACAGTTCAGCCACTACTCAGTGAACGGAGCTTTTCTTCTGACTCTGCATCTGACATTAGAGGAAGCCATAACCAGCTGCTTACAATGGGAGCCATACTTTAGAACCGCCAACAATCTAGACTTGGTGGGGACAACACCCATCATTTATTAGTGATGCTGGATAAGAAATCAGGTTTTAATTTGGCTTAGTTTTCACCCGAATTTTGGCACACATTTCATAATAAGCCATTATATAGAAGTTAAAATAAGCCACGAAAAATTTCTAAAACACCTAATGAATATAATGCACAGGAGGATGTACCGGAGAAATCTGCTACATTTAGCTAATCTACTCCATTGTGTTTAGGGAAATCTACCACCAGGATGAAGGATTGTAAACCCAGCACACTGACATACTGGTGTGTACCCCCTCTGGCAGGATCTGCACTTCTTTAAGCTTCTTTGGACATTGTTTTTTTTTTAAAAGGTTTTAAAATTAGCCTGAGGGGCTCTGAGCTTCATAGATGTCAATACCACAAATAGTAAATCATATGTTCCATACTTATTGCACATCCCGTCTCCTCCTGCAGGCAAGCAAAATCCATTCACATATCCAAAAACTTCCCACCAGAAGCCATAGTGCAAAACCAAGTTCCACATGGTCCTACACCCCCAACGTACCATTCGCACCCAGGTGCGAACATTGTTCCCAAAGTAGCAAAAACTTTATTGGTGCGTCTAAAGTATATTGAAACAGGGTACCCATTGTAGCCACAACAGTCACAGGACACCAACTGCATCCAATATAGTAACAATGTCCCCAGGGTATCTGAAACTTTAATGGTGCCCCTATAGTATATAGTAACAGTGCTTCCACATTAGCCAAAATAGTCATAGGAACTCCAAAATAGCAAGTATAGTTACAGGACCATCACAGCAGAAATTAAAGTCACATGACACCCACAGCTGCCATTATAGTCACTGGGCCCCCACAGCATTCATTGTAATCACAGGGCCTCCACAGCAGCCAGTATAGTCACATAGCCTCCTCATCACCCTAATAGACACAAGGCCACTACAGCAGCCATTCTATTCACAGGGGCCCCTACTGTTGCCAAGATGCATCAGGGTAGAAAAAACCATACTACTCACCTCTCTGCTGCAGATGTCCAGTCCTTTGACCTGAATTGACTGAGTGCCAGCTCAGACGAACATGATGACATCAGTACTATAGTCCTCCAGTGGGCTAGTATGGCGCTACTCTCAGGACAATAACAGTCCATGGAGTCAATGGATAGGAAGCAATATACTACTAACATAAATTTCTGTCAGCTATGATTTAGGAATTTGTGAATAGGTGTCAGATAATGTTTGGACAGTGATGGGCGCCAATAAAAGATTTTACTGCTGGGCCCAACACATTCCCCTCCTGTACTGCAGTAAGCAATGACTACAGGTTAATGCATGTAATGTAAGGTCAGTCCAGATTTTGGAGCACATTCATATCAAGATAAATTGTTCTTGAAGAATGTAAATCCTGTCAGCCTGCCAAGCCTGAGTCTGATGGCTGACTAATGTGTTTTCTGGAAAATTGTAAATTAGATGAGTTCAGTGTACAATATAAAGGTTTTCTCCTGGTTCTTAATACTGTGGTCTATCCTTAGTGGGGGTCTAACTTCCACCACTCCCACCTCTTAGTGTAGCTGTTTGTCAAGGCTCCTGTCCTTGTATGGGAAAATGCATATGCAACGATCATATACCTTGGGACCTGACTGCAGTTTAGGGGCAGCTGGATTCCCTTCGACCTGAGTGGTTGGCTTGTTGTGCAGCCTAGCATCAGAGTTATGTCACACATGGCTTGGTCCAGGAGAACAGGCCCCCTCTATGTCCAGCAATTCCAACAGAGAGATGCAAAGGGGGAGGTAGTGACCGGGAGCTTTCCACACTCTATCCGCTAACCAGAAGGCTTAACTGAAGCTAAACGTTTGTAATGACACATCCGGCGGGACATTACAATTGCATTTGGAGGACACTGAGGGACTGGGATTCTCCCATGACACCCAAAACAGCCTAGTACAGTCTGTAGTGGCAAAGCAATGTCCCTGTTGAACATTTGTATACCATAGAGGCTGACAGTGATGGGAGCAGCTATGCTGTACCAAAGGTGATGGGCAGTTTTATACATTATTGGATCTGATACTTAAGGTCTTGTGCATGAAGAATCTGAAGATCCAGAACT
This sequence comes from Engystomops pustulosus, assembly GCA_019512145.1. Classification (NCBI taxonomy): domain Eukaryota; kingdom Metazoa; phylum Chordata; class Amphibia; order Anura; family Leptodactylidae; genus Engystomops; species Engystomops pustulosus. The sequence goes on from CM033641.1 coordinate 25,691,160, forward strand.
GTGCAGTTTGAACTTGATGTTCTTGCTTTAACTTTATCTATATCTCTCTATATCTATGTCAGTAGCTGAAATCAGCAAGGAGGAAGTAAAGAGCTGCCATAATTTTCTTTTTTTTTGTGCCTCATATTGAAAATAAAAGGGAAGCGCATGCCACAAAAAAATAAAGCCACTTAACGGCATAGATCACCCATTTTCTTAATTGTAGATGAAAATAACAGTTTTTAGGGTTCAGTTTTTAAGCTGATCATTTCCGGCACATGTTATACTGTATAAATCTGGTTATTCATAAAATTAATGGTTATATAGGAAGGTTTCACTGACTGGAGCTGCTGTTTAAGAGGAATTTAATTACCATTTAGAAGGTCTACTGGTAAACGACTGCAGATCAAGCATCTATAAATGTAAAAACTGAAAAGTACATAAAGTGCAAGGTTCAGCTATTCACATTATACAGCAATGATACTGCCCGTAAAACAAACCCATTAATGGACACAGGGGGCCCTTATGAGATCTGCTGTGCAAATAAAACTTCTGTAGCTGAGCCCATTTGTAATAAAACCATCTAATGGTAGCTTGGACCTAGAATAAACGGATGGAATCATGCAAATAATATGGTTAATGGCTAATAAAGGTGAGGTCATGTAGATAGAGAGAGAGGTTAATTAGATAGCACTAATTAGATTAGATTTAAAGTTTAAATGAATATAAAAATACCTGCATAAAATAATCTAATGGTTCAATTACTGCACAAATATAGAATAAATACAGGTAAGCAAATACATTGTTCTTCTTTGTTGCAACTTACTATTAGGGCCGAACAGAAATGCAAAGTAGCATACACAGAAGTTCATAGGAAAGCACGGACGATGAGGAGACACAGTTGTCAGACAGTGGTGAAGTTGTTGTCAGGGCAGGAAGTCCGAGGGGGGAGCAGACTGAGGGATCGGAGGATGATGAGGTGACAGACCCAAGCTGGGTTGATAGGCCGGGTGAACACAGTGCTTCTGAGACGGAGGCGAGTCCTATAGCAGAACAGGTTGGAAGAGGCAGTGGTGGGGCCAGACGGAGAGGCAGGGCCAGAGCTGGTGCATCAGCACCAAATGTTGCCCGTAGTCAAGCTCCCGTGGCGAGGGCTAGATTTTCAGAAGTCTGGAGGTTCTTTAAAAAAACACCGGATGACCAACGGACTGTGGTGTGCAACCTTTGCCAAACCAGGATCAGCAGGGGTTCCACCACTACTAGCTTAACTACCACCAGTATGCGCAGGCATCTGAATGCTAAACACCCCACTCAATGGCACCAAGCCCGTTCACCTCCGGCCGGGCACACCACTGCTCCTTCCCCTGTGTCATCTGCTAGTCAGCCCCCTGCCCAGGACCCCGGCCCAAACACCTCCCGTGCGAAAACCCCATCTTCGCCTCCACGATCCTCCACAGCATCCACCAGCGTTCAGCTCTCCATACCCCAGACGCTGGAGCGCAAAAGGAGGTATAGCGCAACCCACCCACACGCCCAAGCCCTCAACGTCCACATCTCCAAGTTGCTTAGCCTGGAGATGCTGCCCTATAGGCTGGTAGAGACCGAGGCCTTTCGAAACCTCATGGCGGCGGCCGCCCCTCGGTATTCGGTCCCCAGCCGCCACTACTTTTCCCGATGTGCCGTCCCAGCCCTGCACAAGCACGTGTCAGAGAACATCCTCCGTGCCCTGACCAACGCCGTTTCTGACAAGGTCCACCTGACCACGGACACGTGGACGAGTGCTGCCGGGCAGGGCCACTATGTATCGCTGACGGCACATTAAGTTAACTTGGTGGAGGCTGGGACCGAGTCTGACCCTGGGGCTGGTCATATACTGCCGACGCCGAGGATTGCGGGGCCTACCTCGGTCCAGGTCTCAAAGGCCTACTATGCCTCCTCCTCCTCCCACCCCTCCTCCACCTCCTCCTCTGAATTACCATCCATGGGCATGGCGCCATCAGTCGGTAGCTCTAGGCACAGCAGCAGTGCCATCGCTAAGCGACAGCAGGCGGTGCTCAAACTGCTGAGCCTAGGCGATAAAAGGCACACCGCCCAAGAGTTATTACAGGGCATCACGGCGCAGACTGATCTGTGGCTGGCACCGCTGAACCTGAAGCCAGGCATGGTTGTGTGTGACAACGGCCGTAACCTGGTGGCAGCTCTGCAACTCGGCAGACTGACACATGTGCCATGCCATGGTTAAATCCCATAGTTCAGCGTTTCCTCAAGACATACCCCAATCTGTCTGATTGCTCACGAAGGTGCGCCGCATCTGTGCCCATTTCAGGAAGTCCAGCACAGATGCTGCCACTTTCAGGCAGCCGCGCCGCCTCCAACTGCCCGCTCACCGACTGTTGTGCGATGTGCCACGAGGTGGAATTCAACACTAACATGTTATACAGAGTTTACCAGCAGAGCAGAGCGATTGTAGACTGCCAGATGTCAACTTCCACCAGAACTGGTAGTCAGGTCAGTCAGCTTCCTCAAGTCTACAATGAGGAGTGGAGGGTGTCTGATATCGTCAGGTGCTGAGTAACTTTGAGGAGTCAACACAGATGGTCAGTGGTGATGCGCCATCATCAGCCTCACCATCCCGCTGCTGGCCTGTTGAAAAACTCTCTGGTCAGCATGAAGTCGGAAGCTTTGCGCTCGTCACAAGAGACGAGGGAAGAGATTCCCTTGTTGATAGCCAAAGCACCCTTAGGTCTGTTTCTCAGCGCATATCGGAGGAGGTGGAGGGGGGATGAGGAGGAGAGGAGGAGAAATGTTGGCGAGCAGAAGTGGGACCATGTTCAGTCTTCACTGTTCAGCGTGTATGGGCAGAAGAAGAGGAGTTGGAGGAGTTGGAGGAGGAGGAAATGGACAGTCAGGCCAGTGAGGGGAGTGAATTCTTGCGCGTTGGTACTCTGGCGCATATGGCAGATTTCATGCTAAGCTGCCTATCCCGTGACCCTTGCGTTCAAAGAATTTATTCCAGCACCGATTACTGGGTATTCACTCTCCTGGACCCACGGTACAAGCAAAATCTTTCCACTCTCATCCCTGGAGAGGAAAGGAGTGTGAGAATGCATGAATACCAGCAGGCCCTGGTGCACAAGCTGAAACAGTATTTCCCTTCTGACAGCGCTAGCGGCAGAGGGCGTACTTCTGCGGGACAAGTAGCGAGGGAGAGTAGGCGACCAGGCAGCTTGTCCAGCACTGGCAGGGCTACGCTTTACAAGGCCTTTGCCAGTTTTATGTCACCCCAGCAAGACACTGTCACCTGTCCCCAGGCTCGGCAGAGTAGGGCTGATCTTTACAGAAAGATGGTGAAGGAGTACGTACCTGACCATACCATCGTCCTAAATGATCACACAGCTCCCTACAACTACTGGGTTTAAAAGCTGGACATGTGGCACGAACTGGCGCTGTACGCCTTGGAGGTTCTTGCCTGCCTTGCCGCTAGCGTGTTGTCCGAGCGGGTTTTCAGTGCAGCTGGTGGCATCATCACCGATAAGCGTACACGCCTGTCGACTGACAGCGCTGACAGCCTGGATTTCTTCGCATTTCCATTCTCCACCAGGTGAAAGAAGCTGAACCTGAATAATGTATGCACTTCTCCTCCTCATTGTCCTCCTTCTCCTCCTCTTTGTACACTAAAGCAGAGGAAACTGGCTATTTTTTTGCCAGGGCCAACTGGCTCTGGCTATAGTACTCTATGTATTTAATTTTTCTGGAGGGCCAACTACCCTGTCCTCTGTTTTAAACAATTTTTGGGAGTGCCACATACAGGCACTCAATCTATGTAATTTTTCTGGAGGACCAGCTACCTGCTCCTCTGGTTTGAAAACTTTTTTGGACTGTTACATACAGGCACTCAATCTATGCAATTTTTCTGGAGGACCAGCTACCTGCTCCTCTGGTTTGAAAACTTTTTTGGACTGCCACATACAGGCACTATCCAAATTAAATTGTCTCCATAGCAGCCTCCACACGTCGTCATTTTAGCTGCCTTCACACGTTGTCTCCATTGTTACCTCCACACGTCATCGCCATAGCTGCCTCCAAAAGTAGTCCATATAGCTGCCTCCATACATGGTCCCCTTATCAAACGAGCTGTGTCACGCAGAATTTTGGATTGTTTTCATGGCTTCCATGTTAACTTTGTCGCCACCCTGCTGTGTAATCCACAAAATATACTGGCAAACTTTTATCATTTACCAATATTATTTCAGCGCTTCTTGCGCATCTGTTTACATTCCCCTCACCCGCCAGAACCCAAACTTATAAGAACGCTACTACACTTGATCTTATACAAAAGGTTCTTAGAAGTGCTGTTTGGGGAGTAGCCTAGAGACAGGGGCTTGGATTGGTGAAAGCTCGCCTGGCAGCGGAGCGCCAGCTCCATCCCAAGATCCAACTAACATAGTTTTAACTGCAGCACCTTTAATCTACTACTAGTTCACTGCCTCCATACATGGTTCCCTTATCAAACGAGCTGTGTCAGGCAGAATTTTGGGTTGTTTTCATGGCTTCCTCATCAAACTTGTTAACTTTGTCGCCACCCTGCTGTGTAATCCACAAAATATACTGGCAAACTTTTATCATTTACCGATATTATTTGAGCGCTTCTTGCTCACCTCCTTTGGTTCCTCTCTGCCACCCATTGGTTTTAAGCCTGAGTCCATTTGAGGTATGTTGCCAAGACACTCTTTAGCCTGCCGCTGCTGCCGCTGCCTCTGCATAGTCCCCTATAGTGTCAGGGTCAATTATTGGATGTTTTAGATGCTATCTAGCCTCAGCCTCAGAGGCATCCATGCATGCTGCCCCTGCTGTTTCCTGTCCATTTCCGTGGTGTTTCCATCCTTTTCTGAGGTTCCCAGGTGCTTGGCCAAGCTTCCCTGTGCAGATCCTTGGTCCCCTTGAAAAATGCTCGAGTCTCCCATTGACTTCAATGGGGCTCGTTATTCGAGACGAGCACTCGAGCATCAGGAAAAGTTCGTCTCGAATAACGAGTACCCGAGCATTTTAGTGCTCGCTCATCTCTAATCCAGACCCTTTTACATTTTTTATTCTTTGTTTCATTGCAGCCAATTTGTAAGATGAAAAAAATCTACTCTTCTCCCCATCTGGACAGAAAAAAAACAGAAATGTAGAAATTTTTGATAATTTATTAAACAAGAAAACCTGAAATATCACATGGTGATAAGTATTCAGCCCCTTTGCTCAGTATTGAGTAGAAGCAGCTTTGGAGCTGGTGCAGGAGTCTTCTTGGGAAGATGCTAAAAGTTTTTCACACCTGGATTTGGGGATCCTCTGCCTCTTCCTTGCGGATCCTCTCCAGTTCCCTCAGGTTGGATGGTGAACCTTTGTGGACGTCATTTTCAAGTCTCTCCAGAGATACTTAATTGGGCTTAGGTCCAGGCTCTGGCTGGGCCAATCAGGAATGCTCACAGAGAAGTTCTAAAGTCCATGCTTGGTTATTTTAGCTATTGTCTTGTTGGAAGGTGAACCTTCGGCCCAGTATGAGGTCCAGAATATCTCTGTTTTCATCCAGGATATCTCTTTACTTGGCGGCATTCATCTTTCCTTCAATTGTAACCAGTGGTCCTGTCCCTGTCCCCATAGCATGATGCTGCCACCACCATGTGTTACTACTGGGATAGTATTTGGCAGGTGATGAGCAGCGCCTGGTTTTCTACACACAAATTGCATAGAATTAACACCAAAAAGTTCAATCTTTGTCTGATCAGACCAGAGAATCTTAATCCTTCCTCTGCTTTTTTGCAAACTGTATGCAGCTTTCATATGTCTTACACTGAGGAAAGGCTTTGTTCGCCCCTAAAGCCCTGACAGTGATAGTTTGCTTTGTGGAACTTTCCCCCATCTCCCTACTGTATCTCTGGAACTCAACCACAGTGATTTTGTGGTTCTTCTTTACCTCTCTTACCAAGGCTTTTCTCCCACGATTGCTTAGTTTGGCTGGAGGACCAGGTTGAGGAAGAGTTGTGGTCATACCAAAATTCTTCAATTTAAGGATTATGAAGGTCACAGTGAACCCTAAGTGAACATTGAGTGCTGCAGAAACTTTTTTGTAACCTTGGCCAGATCTGTGCCTTGCCACAATTCTGTCTCTGAGCTCCTAGGGCAGTTCCTTAGACCGCATGATTCTCATGTACTCTGACATGTACTGTGAGCCTATATAGACAGGTGTGTGTCTTTCCTAATCAAGTCCAATCAGTTTTATAAAACACAGCTGGACTTCAATGAAGGAGTAGAACCATCTCAAGGAGGACCAGAAGGAAATGGACATCATGTGAGTTAAATATAAGTGTCACAGGAAAGGGTCTGAATAATTAAGTTCATATCATATTTCAATTTTACTTGTTTAACAAATTAGCAAAAATATCTACATTTCTGGGGTTTTCTGTCAAAATGGAGAGTGTACATTAATGAGCAGAAAAAACTTTTTTGATTTTACCAACTGGCTGGGATGAAACAAAGAGTGAAAAATTTAAAGTGGCTTGAATACTTTACAGACTTCTTATTAGTCAGTTATGAGTTATTGTCCGAACAACTAAACACATTTCTCTTTGATCATAACAAGAATATAAAAATATCCAATGTAAAAAGTGTAACTTCCTGTGGGATTGGGATAATAAGGCTTTGGTGTATGAAAGTCAATGGTCAGGGGTTCAGGTTTGAAACTGCAATGTGTGAACTCACTCTTATACTTACCTGAACCCTTGACCATTGATAAGAATATCATTTAGTTTTGATATTTATTTTAATGCAACTTTTGATTTTTACAGGTGAAAATTATGATTTGCCTTTTCTATTATGAAACTGCTCTGCAGCTGCTCTGCCTATAGTAATGCAAAGCTGTTTTGTAGAACCCATAGTAAATTAGGAGCAAGAGAACAGTGAACTAAACATAAGCCCCGGTATATTATATAATCGTTGAAGTTACTTTTTTACTGATCATGAAAATCGATACTTTTTTGAAGCAAATTCTAAAATGAAAGGTGCAACTTAAACCTAGGCACAAATCAAAGTAAATATTTGTATACTTTGATTGTCAGTCATATAATTTTGGGAATAACTTTATATTTCAGTTACCCTGTAAGTAGTAACACTATGGGGGTCATTTGTCTTATTTCCCCCTTCTCTGCGCTCATTTTGCGTCTGTAGCGAGTCTATTTTTTGCACCTAATTTGTCTTTGTCGTTTTGTCTCTTTGTCAATTGTTTTGTTTTGCATATTATTAGGCACAAATTTTTTAAAAAGGCGCAATTTGTTGTGCAAATCGTACCATTGCCTTTCCTAAGCATAGTCAACACTGGCGTGTTATTGTGCAATTATTGGCGCCCATATAGGCGCAATGTAATGACAAATAGGGCGCAAAAAACACACAGCAAATTGAGGTGTAAAATTCCCCAAAAAATTGCAAAATAGGCACAAAACAGCCATTACACAGCAAAAAGGCGCAAAAACACCAACGGAAGGAAAATATAAATGACCCCCTATCTGTACAGCACTGTGGATGCTGTTAGAGCTATATTAATGATCAATGATACATTACATGATACATTCTGCCTGGAGTCTTACTAATCTCTACCAAAGTGCTGCAATATCACCATCTGGTGGAGCTAAGAGGATGATGTTTTTAAAATTTTAGTTATAAAAAACTTCTTTCCACTTGAACTTTACATGCAAAACAAAGTAACTTCTATAAAAAATAGAAAAAACTATTACCTAAAGTAACTCAGTAATATCTAACATAAAAAATATGAATCTAGTAATGGTAATGATATTACAATGATGACATCTGTGCAGGGTACAGGCAGACTAAGAAAACCATGACTTCTAGAAAAAAACCTAGCAAGTTTCAGGGAAAGTATGAAAAAAAAGCTGCAGCAAACTTTAAAATGGGTTTCCCTATTAGGGGGGGGGGGGGGCGTGCACATTTTAGTTTTTCTTAAAGTTTTTTCTTAAAAAAAATTATATAATGGTGGTACATTTCCTTTAAAGGTGAAGACAAGGAGCGAAAATTGGAGCTTCATTTGTAACCGAAGTTCAAAACTTCTCCATCAAACAGACATTTAGTAGACGTAGGATCATGGATCCAATAAAGGACTCACTTATAAGAAGTCGACGTTCAGTTGGAGGCTCCAAATCCTTGTTGGGTTCCTCCTGCTTGTCCTTTCCTCTTATTAGGAAAAGTAAACATTTGTAGGTCCAATCCACTACAGATAGCAGATCCAGTCACCTGCACTCAGAATACACTGATCATATAAGGTTCTGTTATTACATTCCATAGAACATTTGGAAGGTGACATCATAGCAACCGTCTGTGATGCCAATGCTCTCTGGTTTTGTACTGCACAAGTCTATTTATTCTATACCCAGGATTATGGATTATTATTAATAATATGAAAAATATGAAAAAACTGCTGCAGAAAAATTTAAAACGGGCTTCACCATTTAAGGTTATTGGGTGCGCCCACTCGGAGCAGCTGTCTTACACTAAGGGCCAAGTTCCGTCTGTAGATTCACAGCCGTTCTGAGTTGCCACTTCATTTACTTCAGTGACACTGCTGTCATGTGTCAACCTTCACGGTCACCTATTAATGAACTATTCTAATAGTTTATGGTTCCTAAAAATTACAGTTCTGAAAAGATATTTCCTGCTGATAGAGGCCAGTGCCATTAGAGTGTACTTTGGTCACAAAAGGGACTGTAAGAATTTCATAGTATCCTCCACAACATAAACACAGATTGTGGTCCCATTGTGTCATCTAATGGTTTGGTTTAAGAGTGATCTTCACCCTTTTAATCTGGACTTTACTGTAACAAGATAACCGGGCCACTACCCCTTTGGGATTAATGCTATTACAGCTGACAGCTGAATGAGCTCAGGGCTGGAATAAGGGGTGGCCTCCCAGGGAGCACACTCCAGGACCCCCACCAAGTGTGGGGTGTTCAGGCGGCGCATGGCCACCATAATTGATGACTATATGTTTGGGCTGGCATCGACTCAAACCGGGTGGTAGCTGGTAGATTTCTTTCTGTGGCAATAAGCTGTGCTTTAGACCATGGAGCACACAGGACATTGAACAGAAACAATCTTGGCATTTATCAGCAAAATCAGAAAGTGTGGCTTTGTAAAATCTTCTTTATTGTAAATAGAAATTTAAAAGTAGTAGATCCAAAGAGAGCAGCCCACGGACCTACGCGTTTTGGCTGTTACGCCTTATTCATGGTCTAGACTTTGTAACAAACAAACACTATTTAAAATATCCCGCCCTGAGTCACATGATGGTTGGAACCACCCATCACATCATGTGACTAAGGTGAAGGAAAAAACTCACAACTGTAACGGTGTAAGTATATAAACAACATGTTTAGAAATAGAAATAACACATGCCCTGTAAACTGAACAGTCTTTCTGTTTACAGAAAAAAAAATATACTGGAATTACCATAATATGAAAGATTATGGACAAACCCTCGTTGGCATAGTGATAGGATTAAACAAAACACTCACGATGCTGTCTTACTACAATGCCCACTTAGCGTAAGTTCTATTGCACTTTACGTGCTACAGTTGCGTCTCAGCCTAATCAATTCTCCATAGGGGATGTTGCCTATTACATGGGCAGGGTGACATGACGTCGCCAATAGGGGATAGTGGAAGCGGCTGTGTATATACGTGTTAGAGATGGGCAAATTTTTTTTTAAATCACTGCGCCGAGTTCGCCGAATAATCCAACAAAATTTGATCCAACCTGAATCGAATCATGTTGATTCAAGTTGAAATACAACATGGCTGCAGAGAGCCTGTAGGGTGTTGTAGAACGTTGTGTCTAGCTCAAATATGCATAGGGAGCGTGGTTTGGTCTTCAAACAATGCTGTGTTTTAGTATGACACGCACATGACAGCCGCCACTTTTAGAATCGCCTCACTCTTCACTTCCATCTGCGCGTACAGAGGCCAACTTCACCAAATAAGAGAAGCGGGAACGCAGCCTGACAAGGTAACGTCTGTGCCAGCTCAAAAGGACAGAGCTGAGGGCCAAGATCCCACTATAACAGTGGTGGCGAACCTATGGCACGGGTGCCAGAGGTGGCACTCTGAGCCCTCTCAGTGGGCACTCAGGCTGTTGCCCCAGCACAGAATTCACCAGACAGGACTTGAGGGATCCTCCTGCAGACCCAAGTAGCCCAAAACGTGAAGCATCTTGGTCTACCTGACACTGCAAGAAGAGACGGTGAGGACATGGTTAGATTACCATTGGAGCCATTGAAGCTCCTGCTCTTGGCCCCACAATTTTTTAATTTTCAGGGAAGCTCCAATGGCAATTGGATTTTTCACACCTTCTGTCAACGATATTGGTGTCCTCAGGACCCTTGAAAGCTGTGGTATTGCACTGAGCAAGAATATTTTAATAATTGAATGCTAGAATTGGTGTGTTGGCACTTTGCAATAAATAAGTGAGTCTGGTTTGCATTTTGGGCACTCGGTCTCTAAAAGGTTCTCCACCACTGCACTATAACATCACAGAGTGCACTCTTTTCACACTGACATCAGATGATTCCATAGATTACGACAGAACCTGTTCTGTTAAACGCGGATATATGTAGAAACCCCCCTAAAGAGTGGAGAGGGTGTCGGCAGTAATTTTGCATTGACGTCACTGATCATTTTTCCCTTCTTTTCATCTGTCAGTGTCCACTTGGTCAATAATCCATCAATATTGCAAAAGCCAAACACAAACAGGATTTAATCCAAAACAGAGATGACCAGTAAATGGGATATTTGCATGTCCTCTGTGTTCTGTATCCACTCCTGCTTTTGGCTATCAATCCTGAAGCTTTTCATTCCTTCTGACAGATGAAATGAAGGGGAAAACCAAACATAGTGGCAACATCATAAAGTGGTGGAGGTTGAAAATAGCATTATAAAAATCACAGGGTGTTCTAGGGAGACAGCGGTCAGTTGGCAGCAGCATAAGTAGGCCGCAGAGTGGCACAATGACAAATTATGGAGGTGGCAGCAACATGGTAGGCCACAGTGTGGCACAATGACAGAGTGCAGAGGTGGCGGCAGCAGCATGAGATCAGAGAGTGGCAAAATGACAAATTATTGTGGTGGCAGCAACATAATAGGCCACAGAGTGGCACAATGACAAAGTGGGGAGGTGGCGGCAGCAGGAGGTCAGAGAGTGGCACAATAACATTGTGTGTAGGTGGACGGCAGCAGTAGCAGCAGCATGAGGCCAGAGAGTGGCACAATGACAAATTCTGGTGGTAGCATCAACACGGTTGGGCACAGTGTTGCACAATGACAGAGTGTGGAGGTGCCGACAGCAGCAGCAGGAGGTCAGAAAGTGGCACAATGACAGTGTGGAGGTGGGTGACAATTCCAGTCCCTGGTAAAGATGGTGGGAGGCAGATGGAGCAACTGGCAGCAGATGTGCGGCATCAGGGGGTGGCAGCTTCAGAATAGTGGCTGAGACAAGTAGTTAGAATCCAGACTCATTTCTCAACGTAACAAAAAAGAATTGAAATTTTGGGAAGACAGAACCCCAAAAACTGACACCCTGGACTTTGAGCAAAAATCACTCCATCAACTATGTGGATTTGACACAATTTCTTGAAATCTACTTTAGCAACAAAAAAAGAATTGAAATTTGGGCTATACAGATCCCCCAAAACGGACACCCTGGACTTTGAGCAAAAATCTCTCCATCAGCTTCTGATTACAAGCAGCTAGACATTAGAGACAGCACATGCAGTGTGATATGACAGGATTGCAAATGGCCGTCTGTTTTTATAGGGCTGTGACATCAGCCTGCTGGTCGCTGATTGGCTTACATGTCTGCACATATGATCAAGGGTGTTCCTTTCTTCTTCCCAGAGTTCTCTGCCCAATGTAACACGTTACGCTCACGGCCATTTTGCTAATAAAGGGGGGGGGGATTTGGTTCCCACAAATCACCGTAAACTTTGGATTCATGCTGAACCAAAGTTTTCCTGAAATTCAAAACAAATTCCACTTTGTTAGAATCGATTAGCCCATCTCTAATAGGTGTATTATTGGTGGGGGATGGAGGCTATGCATATAGTAGTATTACTGGGAGAGGTGTAAAGGCTGTATATAGGAGCCCCCAGCAGATTTTGCGCCCAGGGGCCCCCACCAACCTTAATCCAGCCCTGGTGCATCATTGTCAGGCCTTGTTAGGTGAGCACTTGTGCTCCAGTGATACTGCTTGTTGTACCGCACAGAATAGCTCCAGTGGATCCTATGACCCATTACACTGCTGGACCAGCTATCAGTGCACTCAGTGGCCCAGATTTATTAACAGAGAGGCAGACATCACTATGTATGCAGACTGCACTGGATTAATGAAGACTGGCTCACGGTCTTCATTAATTTGGTACATCCTGCACGCGTCCAAAGTGCTTAAACTGAGTGCACCAGTTTTTTATGGTGCACTCAGTTTAACGGGCGTGCACAATTATTACCACAATTATGTCGGACTTGCTGACCTAAATGTGGTGCACGGTGCGAATATGCCCCAGAACGCCCTTTTAGGTGCATAGACACAGTGAAGCCGTGACACAATACTGGGGCACATGCATCATAAATACATGTGCAGGCAGTTTCCATGTTCTTTTCAGTGCAAAGTCAGACAGAAAACTGACACATACATTTTGATAACTGCGGCCCAATGGGTGCCATGCCTAAACACCACTAAACACCAAATATGTGGTGCATCAAAAATAACCACGTTTTTATCATTTATCACATAAATCCAGATGTTTTGCTGCATCTACTAAAAATTTACCATTAGCAAATCCCTGAGCTCTTGTGCAGAGCAGTGTGTCCCCTGTATAGTACAGCAGCAGAGCAGTGTATCCCCTGTATAGTACAGCAGCAGAGCAGTGTATCCCCTGTATAGTACAGCAGCAGAGCAGTGTCGGTTAGTTTGGTTATTTGGCCTACATGCCCATTGGCTGGCAGGCATACAGGTGGGAGGGGTTTTGTTGCTCTTTGTTTATTATTTATATTTGTTACCTGTTAAGATTATGTTTTAAATAATACAAAAAATAATATAAAAAAATTTAAGAAATGTTTATTACATTAATATATAAAGCTGTGGCCGACCCTCATGTCAACCCACATATGTTCAACTTTAATACAAGTCTCTGTGTGTTTATTTTTATCGGCGAATATTAGTTAGGGTTAAAGGGGCCTGAGCTCCCGGTGGGTATGGTTTTAATTTTATTTGGGCAGTCCTACTAAAATTAGCTCACAATTATACTAATGATTCTAATGGGCTTTGTGGTGTGTTTCCAGAGCCCCTCAGTGATGTCACGTCTTGGCAGGTCTCCCCACCCCCTGTACTTCCTGCTGCTACCTTAGATTACACAGGCAGAGGGAGGAGGTAGAGAGTAGACATGTCCTGCATATTAAAACAACCAGTGAAATGACATCAATGAGGGCCTCTGGAGACAGCACAACATTAGCATAATTGTAAAAGTTGATTTTAGAAAGAAGGAGGGCATGAATAACAAATATAAGATTTTCACAGTAACGATGCCTGTGAGTAAGTATCCCTGGTTTATCAAGATAAATTTTAATGGTAGATTTTCTTTAAAGTTTCTTTTAGTCTATGAGCAGGGTCACTGACCATCTTGGGGGAATGGGTTTGTTGGGCTCGGGTAAGTAGAACATAAAGGGAACCAGTCGGACTTCCAGCACCCTTAACCTTAACCAACTGATACATAGAAACACAGTTACAATTATGGGTGTCATTTACTTAAATTCTGAAATGTGAATTTTTTTTCTTCATATGCAAACTGGGCATAAGTAGTCAGAGAGGGCAGTCATCCAGGCTAACTGATCTCGTCCTCTGATCCAACTCGTTTGCATGTACCACTTGCACCTGATTCTTCCCATCTATATACTCTGCCTTTATACATTTGCATATGTGTCCACAGGGGAGCCAGGTTTGTAGTAGGTGACTACTCCCCTGATGCTGCCCCCCATTTTGCGTCAGGTGGTGCCGCCTGAGGCAAGAGGCTTAACTCACCTCATGGCTGGTGCACCACTGTGTGTCTGCCTTCAGTAGCTAAAAGTAATCATGGCTCATTCCCACCTCTAGTGTCACACAAAGTATGAAAAGACCATGAATAATGATCAGGAGTGAGCATGTACTCCCTATTTAGGAGTCTTGTGCATGCACACAAGTCCTCAAGAAGCTGGAAGTAGGGAGGACAGAGGAGGATGAAGCTGCGCATGCGCAAGATGTTGACCAAAGTTTTCGAAGATCCTCTGAGTGCGGAGAAAGTGAATCACAACCACAGTGCGTAATTCACCACCATGATGAAGTAGATTTTCCGCCGAATATGGAAAACCGCACATGACAGTATCATGACAAGGTCAGCACAAAGTAGTCCTAGAATTTCTATTGACCTTGGCAGCTTACTTGCCTCACGAGGAGAAGTCCTCTGGATACCTTTTATCACAGGACAGTTTTCCTAGGTCTAATCCAAGAGAAAATACAACAGCCACATTATGGCCCGGAAGAATTTTCTTTTCCCTCATGAGACAAATTGGCAGTGACTTCATTTGGGGCTTTTCTATTTGCTTTGCTCTGGATTAACTTCTTGATGCTTAGCCTGGGCTGATTTTGATGGATTTATGTTGTACCTAACTATGTAACACTGTTTTACATAGTGACAAATCACTTGCCATAATGAAAGATTTCATTTCACCAAAGCTATAACAAGCGACGACTTCTCTACTCCCTCCGACCACTGAATAATTACAGTGCGGGGTCAGTGATGCACCAATGTAATGGAACATTGAGAACTGTACCTAATAGCTGCCCAAGTGCAAACACCTGCAATAACAAAATTATCCCTGTAAATTTGTCTAAGGCAAAACGATTTCCAGTAAGTTAAAGCTTTAATATGCACCCCATTTAGGAAAGTCCAAAAATAACAGAAATACCATATTGGAGTAGGAAAATATTAGAATAACGGATAGAGAATATGATCCCTTATTTAATGTATAGGAATGTCATATCATAAGTATTTTTCATGGAATAACATAGGCTGCGGGATGATATATAGCCATCCAGGCTCTGAACCTAAAGGAACGTATCTGAAATTTGGAAAAGAAGAATGTATTACCCACTTACAATGTGTTTGATCTGTTTTATTATGTATGGCCGGACTCTATTTAATTTTCTATGGTGGTTTTACTTTGTATCATTCATCATTCTGAAATCAAGAAAAACAAGGTGATTTATAAGAAAATCATTAAAAGTCAAAGGCGGCAGGTATGATGGATGGAAGAGTGGTATAGCAAGACCGCATTTATTAAAGCTTACATATTGTGGTATAATCCTATAAAAGTAGGTATAAAAGTACAGGCCTGGAAATCTAATAAACTACTGGATTAACTCTTTACATACTATAAAAGATAGGCATTGATTTTTCACTTGCAAATTGGTCCTTGCCATGCTTAGATGTAAAGGGATATCCTGGTGGTTAATTACTTTTATAAATTAAAAAAAAATATATATATATAAAACATTTTTTTAAAGTTCCCCTTTTACAATTCCCCACCAATCACATTGGATGCTTTCTGTCACGGTTGCTCTTGCGACCCATGCCCCAGTACCCGGCCGAGGCGGGCGGACTTACCTTCCCGCGGTCCTGTGATGGTTCCTGTGTTCCGTCCCCACCTCCTAGGGCGTGCGCACCGGCTCTCTGAAATTTAAAGAGCCAGCTCACTGCTAATTGGCGCTGGCCATCCGCTGATCTATAAATGCCTTGCCTTTACCTGTCACCCCTGCTGGATCTTTGTGCCTCTTTGCCATTGAGAAAGCTTCTTACCTATGCCCTGTGCTGATATTGCGATTTCCTGTTGTGACCCCGGTTACGTTATTGACTTTGATCCTATGCTGCCTGTCTTGACCTTCTGCTTCGTCCCTGACCCTGTCCTGTGCCACCTGTCCTGACCTCCTGCCTATCCCTGACTACGATTTCGCTATACTTTGTACTTCGCCGTGGCCGCCACCCTGGACAAAGTCGCACCTGTGGAGCGACCTGGTGGTACCATGCCACAGCAAGTCCAACCTGCATTGCGGTGGGCTCTGGTGAAAACCAGGTGCCACTTAGACTCCGGTCCCAGGTGTCGGCTTATGTCATGGTCCGCAGTGGTTCAGTGGGTTCACTACACCTGGTGCCTGACACTTTCCAGTACCCACTTAAAACATCTACTCATCATTTACCAAGGTGGGTTACTATTTTGCCCGTTGCTTGGTTAAGGGGCACTTCCCTTTGTTTATGGAGCAAGAAGTAAAGACTATTTAAAGGGTTGTCAAAGTCGATAGGGGATAACCAGGTGAGCTATTGTGGTCCAACTGCTGGGACCCCCAAGGTCTGGAAAACAGGGATTGTATTTTCACTAATTGATGGAACAGCAGGCTGAGAATGAACCCTGCCTCTCCAATCACCAACTATTTAAGTTTTGGGGATCGCTGACCACAGCACTCTTTTGTACTCCTATAGAATGCAGTGGCAGGGCACATGCTCAGTACTTCTGAAGGTCAAGTGATATGAATTGAGATTTTTTGATAAGTTAGAATGGCTAACAGCAATAGATCTCTGGCTGTAAGTGCAGGTGAGCCCCGCCCTGCGGTTCTGACTCTACTGCAGATATAAAAATCCTGCTGTGGTGACATCATCTGGGTATGAACAACTGATTTCCAACTAGTTTCAAAGGCCATTGCCTCCTTCTTCAGGGATAGTTGAGCTTTAGCCAGAGTTCTAAGTGAGCCATGAAGAAAGTTGGAAAGAAACACAAACTTGCAAGCAATAAGGTAAACAACATCCAGTTGTGGAGGCAAAACTTTTGCTGTTAGTCATTATAAGGCCCCTTCCACACTTGCATTGCAGATCACGTCAGAGTCTGATCAAGGGGTGATCAGGGTTTGGTCAGTGAAAAACTGACATTTTTGCATCAGAGTTCAATCAGTTTTCAGTCAGAGATTGTTCAGTGTCTTGGTTTTTCACGCGCGTTTTTAATGCATTTTCAATGCAATTTCAATGCTTTTTCACGCGCAGGTAATGTGCGTGAAAAGGACTCAGGACTGAGTTCTATCTTTTCTATGGCAATTGATGCGTGAAAAACGCATTGCACTTGCATTGGACTTGCATGTGTCTCAGAGTGCAATGCGTTTTTGATGCGTCTCCATAGAGACGCGCGGAGGAAATTAACGGACTGATTAAAGGGCCAGTAGCATTTTAATTCTTCTGCTAATTCTAATTTTCTGCTAAGGGGAGCACAATTTTAAATAAGAGCTAATTAAACACTAGCTTATATTTTGAGTACCCATTTGTATATGAATTATGCTTATTCCTGGAATACCCCTTTAATAAATACATGTGCAAAGTTGACAAAAAAACTAGTGCAGACTCAATGATACATCTGATTTCCATTGTTTTCCATGTTTACTCTTATTTGGCATCAACCAGTGGTGTAGTGGTGCATTAATTTAATAGATTCCACTATTGTTATATATTTTATATAATCTTTACACTTTTATTTATTGTGTGTCATTTTGAATTATAAATAATGTATTCAGGTATATAATAATAACAACCTTTTCTGGACAATGGAAGCCTCCACCACAGTAACCCTTAAGGAAGCAGATCATGAAATGGGTGTTGGGATGCGATGGTGGTGATCTGTGGCCTTGTTTTACATCATGGAACCTGGTTTGTTTTTATTATTGGCTTTATAACTGGTGGCTGAACTATGATGATGGCATAACTATTTTTTGCCCCGACTTGATATTTGCCCATTTGGTATGAAGCTCTCTTTTTGGGATAGGCATACTGATGTGCATTGTGTATATATTTATAATTTTGATATGTAATTGGGTACATCTGCAATGATATTTTACATTACTATGCTACCTTTTCTGGTTTCCCCACCACAGGCATTGTTTTTATGTGCTGATAACTGTAGCTCTCGGCGTGGCCTCGAATAGTAAATAACTGTTCTTAGTTCTACAAAAAAAAATTGAATGGGTTAAGAAAAATATTATATGTATCTATTTATCCATATGTCTAACTATGTCTATATTTATCTATCTCTACACCTTCCTGTCCTGCAGCAGCAGAGCAGACAGCAGGTGCTCTACAGACAAGATAAGCTCTGGATCCGAGGGGAGGGGGGCATAGCAGTGCTGACTGTGTGTTTTATAGGTAAGGTAGCAGAGATGAGTGTGTCATTGTGTCTTATAGCCATAGCATGATTCTTTTCTGTCTCATTTCTCTTTTTCTAAGCATCAAACATTAGTAGAATGTTCCAAAGCTAAATTAAAGTATAGATAAACCCTGTACCCTGATAATCTAAGCACATTGTCAGCACACAGCATCTCCCAGCACGGAGGAATCATGCAGTGTCTGCTCAGCTAGTGCCGTCCACATTGCTGAATCTAACACTGACCATCATTGCAAATTAAGGGGCTAAAATGATCTTTATTGTCTAAACATCACCAGGGGATTAAAATTTGAGAACTTTCTTTCATGGTAAAACATTTTAAGGAAAGGTTAATTTGTAATGTGAGGGAGATGACTAAAAAGTTAGCCCTATATAACCTAGACAAAGCTGTTCCATGTAAAATTCCCTACAAATTGGGTCATTCTGAAGGTTTTAAGAAAGGCTAAGATGCCTTCTTACAGCAAAATAACATTGACGCCTATGTAATTGTATGGGATTCCTTCGCCTGTTCCCATTTGTGATCAATTTCCCTTTGAGTCTGAGAACACCAAAAGAGCCGAGATAAGAGGTTGCAATTGGGCTATTTTTGAGGCTCCCATAGACATGAATGTATAGTTGCTGCGCATGCGCAACAAACTCTCCGTTTGGCAAGTCTGTACCCTGCAGGACCACTGCACCTTCCTTACTGCCTCAGAATTTAATGAATAAAAGACAAAAAACATTTCCAAAGCACCAATAGTGTATTTTCATGGTGTGATAGGAAGTCTCCCAGTGTCTACTACTGCTTATATAATATCCCAAAGGCTACATGTCTAGTAAGAAGCAACTAAAATGAAAACTACAGTGTATACTTTAACTTTTATTTTTGGCTTAACACATTTACAAAGAAGGTGAGGTTAATATATACATGAGCATTGCATACGGCCAGGACTACTGTAATACGCAGCAATTCATAGGATTCTGTATAAAGGATCTTTAGAATGTAAATTCCACATGGTCTGATGATGTCTTAAACAACCTCTGAAATAATAAACTTGTATCAGATTGAGCGCAACTTTTCCAGTTTTTAGCCATCTGTGTTTCCCAGTATTTTTAACTGAAAAGTAAAAGACTGTTAATATGGATATTAGATGTAGACACTAGAGGAACGTGCAGAAAAGTATCAAATGGTCAGAAAATGGGTTCCATTATACATATATTTTTTCAATGATGAGTTCAGATATTGAAGAGTCAGCAACATATAGCAGCAGATTTATCTTAGTCTGATGCACTTTTTTGGTTGTATTTTTGTCACTTTTTGAGGGTCATTTATCCTATTTCCCCTTCTCTGAGCTCTTTTTGCGCCTTTTGTGAGTCTATTTTTTGCCCCCCATTTGTCTTGGTAGTTTTGCCTCTTTGTCAAATGCAGTTTGTTTTTAGCTTTTATTAGGCACAAATTTAAAAAAAGGCACAATTTTGTTGCACAAATCATTCCATAACCTTTCCTACACATGGTTGGGACTGGCGTGTTATGGCACTCACTTTTTTGCGCCTATATAGGCACAAATCAATGTTATATCAGGCACAAACATCTGGAAGCAGGAGAAATACAAAGACAACTGAGACTTTTTTAAGCAAAAATTTGGGATGTTAGACTAACAGGAACAGGTGCAATTTAAGACAAAGAGAATCCACCTAAAGGGGATGCCACACGTTTCGTTTTTTGGACCGTTTTAAAGCATGCTTTTTCAATCCGTTTAAAAATGCATGCGTTTTTGAATGTTTACCATGTGTTTTGCTGGGTTTAATTTGTTTCACAGCTGCCTACACTTCTAGAAATAAAGATAAACAGGTTCAAAGAAGCCAAACGCATGGTAAACTATCAAAACTGCATGCGTTTTAAAAAAGAAAACCCATGCTTTAAAAACGGTCAAAAAATGTGACGTGTGGCATCACCCTAAGACAAATTAGTCTAAGAAACTAGACCAAAAAATGTATACTTTGGTACGTTGACCAAAGTATGGTTTGGTAAGTTGTTTATGTATATGTATACACAGCATATATGTATTTATCAGTTATTTGACAGAGTAATATATTTGTATGATTTATATATTTTAAGAAAAAAAATTTATAAAAATTTTCAAAAAAATTATAACTTGCATGTTATATGCACATATGTGCACTATTTCCGTACTAAGGCATCAGACTTTAATGAATATTCATTTCATTACTCCATGGATACACAGTTATTTGATAGCTTTATTAAAGTTGCATTCATGTATTTTTCTACAGATAACTTTTTTTTATTTTACCTTTTAAAATTCAATAGGGAATAAGGGAATATCTAAATTTCGATTAACAATAAGGAACATGGCATGACTAGTCGGGATGGGCCTTGATTACACAAAAAACCAATCCCTGTGAATCTACCACTAAAATCAAGCATGTTAGATCCAGGCACTGTGACGCAAACTTTAGCTAATGTTAATTATGCTACTTTAGCCCATCAGTGATCTGGCTTTACAGACTTTTAAACTATTTTACCATCCCCCCCCCCTGTTTCTACAGCATTAGGCTGTAAGAATTTAGAGACTTTTATACAGTTTTACTCCCCCCCTGCTCCTTCAGCACTACAGGCTAAGAATTAAGAGTATGCATTCAGTTTTTCCATTACCATAAATAGTTTCCAAAATGTTATCATCTAAAAAGATTATTTTGTCTTGTCCAAAACTGTTCTGTTGATTGATGGCTCTTTATTTTATTTTATAAGCCTTTGGCTACCCTCTAATTCCCAACAAAAAATAGTATAAGAAGGTTAAGATTTTCTGAAAATATAGGGTAATTGTGCATTGCCATAACTTAACATCAGCACTTTGTACTATAATCATGTTAAAGTAGATTAATGTGACTTGTACAATAGTGATTTCAAGCTATCAAAAAATCGTATAGGGGTTGTCTGGGAATATGAATTTTTTTGTGAATTAAAAAAAAAAAATAAAAAAACTTTAACTTACCTCTCTCTCCACTCTCGTTCTCCTAACATGCAAAGGCTGAACAATCATTGTACAATCATAGACTCACAATGGCAGATCAGTAGCAAAGGGCCTGTGACATCACATCCTGAAGGCGGAGGATTAACGTCATGTGATATAAAGACCAAATGTAAGTAACTAAAATAATAATATTAGTATAAATACATAAGGTCATGTTTATAATTAAGCCCCTTCATAAATGAGTGTGTTTAACATTAGAATTAAGAAGGCCTTTCATGTAAGTTCCTCCAATCACCTCCCCTAACTGGGCGGGGTACATGTTCTATAGTGGTAACTGTATAGCGGGGCTGTAGACGTGCAACACGGCCAGGCTTTGACTACAAACACAAGTTGTAGACATGCAGGAAAAGAGTTAAGTATAAGTTTTTTTTATTTTTATATTTATAAAAAAAAGAATAATATTCCTGGGCAACCCCTTTAAGGAACTTTATTTGTTGCAAAATTAGAATTACAGAATTTAAATACATTTTTATATTTATTTTGTTTTTATGTGGTGCTGTTATATAGTCCTTTCATCATACTGTTTCTTAACAACTTTATATGCTTGCAAAATTTAAAAAAAAAAAAAAAAACTGCCCAAAAATATTTTTAAAAGGAGCTACTTGCCAATCTGTACTAAACCAACAGTATATTCATGTACAGAAATATACGGTTAGTTTCCTGTTTTTTAATCTGTACTCAGTAAGTTTGTTTCTTTAGGATTTTGGTTTTGGCTGGAAATGCTCATTATTAAAACATTAAAAAAGCCAAAACTAATATTTAAATGGTTAGTAACTGTTCAACAAGCTTAGCATAAATGAATAGTGCATGATAATACAAGAAACTTTGTAATACATTATATCATACAAAACTGCCTTTTTCTCCACTTAGTTTGGTTGATATAATCCTCGCAGTTTCCTCTTTAGTCGGCCTACCTACAAGTGCTGCAAAGAAGGGAGGAGTGAGCAGGAGGCTTACACCCATCAGCTCATAGTGTATTGCAAATGGGTTCAGAGAGATTTCAGAAGGGAAAACAAAATTTAAACTTCAAATTAAAACTGTAATGTAGATTCTGGACTCAGGGAGAACACACAGGACAGTGAGCTCTAAACTGAGCCAGCCGTCCCCCAACTGTCACTTGCCTGCTTGCCTCTGCATATCCTAGGTGATATGGGACCACTAGAAGACAGTCCCTACCTATGCCAAAGTGAAGACTCAAAACAAAACAAAGAACACCAAGGTGAGGGCAGATGTCCAGGTCACAATGAAGAGAGCCAACATGTCACAAAATTCTGAGTCAAAAGGATAGTCAAAATACCAAAGCCAAGATCATAAGTATAGCATGTCAATAGCAAAAAAGCTAGCTATACGTATAGAATACATATAGTTACTGAGAAAGCCTCAGCTGCAGATGACTAGGGCATGGTCCTGTCAATCACATCTGTTAACTACTTCCGGATCAGAGCAGAGCAGCAGAGGGACAATGAGTGGTGCAATAGTCAGCCAAAAACCCAAAGCACATTCTGAAGAACAACAATATGATACATATTAACCAAAACAGTGTTATTCCTCTTAAATAAACACTGGACTACTGGCTTTTTAAAAAAAAAAAAGTTAGGTACATTTTAAATGTTTTATAATAGATTTTTTTGTGGTATTTCTAACACTACATTTGGGAAAGTTATTAACTTACATATTAGTAAAGTTATTGTTTCATTCTATTTTTCATATTTTTTATTTTACTAGAATAATTTAGATTGTTAGAGAAATAATGGAAGCAGTTTATGGTCAAAAAATGATTTTCCTAACTGGCAGGAGATGTGGAAGAAAGTTCAGGGCTGGGGTTCCAGGGGCGTTCTGTCTGTCCAGGACATATTAGTGGATTAACTGCCGAGTAAACAATCTGGCAAATTAACCCCTCTTACAACTAGTCGTGACTATGATTGGCCAGGGAGACACACCAAACTTAACATTCAGGTCTGCTCATCTTCCTGATGAATGTAATGAAAGTATCCATATTTTTTCATGAGGATCCAGTAAACATTTTTTCATTCTTCAGAAAAAAATTCAGTTTGTTCCAGTATTTGTTTAATTTTTACACTATTATATTGAGTCTGGTGATATTAAAGATTCACTTTCTGAATTGTCGTAAAGACAGCTCAGTAGAAAGTGTGTTATATTTTATGCTTATTAGCATAATTTTAAAAGCTTCATTTTGGGATGTTCTTTAAGTAGGATCAGCCAGATCATGTTATGATTCAATATCTGTTATTTATTTATTTTCGAAGTGCAGCATTATTCTTCAGAAGAAAGAAAGCTCAAATATAATTATTAACTTATACATCGTGATTAATTTATTTTTCACTATATATTACATTTACATTGAAAATCACTCTAAAAAGTGATTTAAAAAAATGTTATGCGCTCTAAAATAAGACCGCTAAAAAGAACAATCCTTCTTGCAAAAAATAAGCCCTTAACCAGATTTGTGAGGCGAAAAATAAAAAGGTTATGCATATGAAAGATGATGGTGCTAAAATTAACAACATTTTCGCCAAATTACTTTTTATCCATTAAAAATGAGAAAAAAATACAAAGTCTATATAAATTAGGTATTTTCGTAATCGTGGCGGCCCATAGAATAAAAATAATATACTATTTTTATGTTATAGTAAACAGCCAAAAATAAAAACACTAAGAAATCTTCCTAAAATTGATGAAAAATTGCAGAAATGAAAAAGGAAATTTTAAATAGGTTTTTGACATTAACGCACAAAAGTCTTGTAATAAATATAATATTTTAAAATATAACAAAAAATTCTCATACATGCACTTTTACTTTAAAAAATCATTTTATATATTTACAGAACTATAAATCCGTACAATTATATTAGACGATGAAAAACTGCCAATAATAAACCTTGTAGTCATTATCCTATGAAGCCACTAGGGGGAAATATTGCCTAGATGAACAGAGGGAAGGCTTTATGGAGAAACGGTTTATAAGGTTTGCTGTGACTGTAAAATTTAATTCATTTTAATTTAAAATAAATAATGCATAATATAGTCTAAATATTAGCCTGAACTACAACACGAAAATATGTCAGAAAATATTATTATAATTGTATTTTAACAGTTTTAACAGTTTCCCATAGTCTCACAGGAGTCTTACAGGACAACGTTATTGAACTGAATGCAGAAAATCAAAATACTTCTAATATTAAATCTTTATTTCTATAGCGCAATTATATTCGACAGAACTACAGACAGTCCCCGGGTTACGTACAATATAGGGTCTGGAGGTTTGTTCTTAAGTTGAATTTGTATGCAAGTCGAAACTGTATATTTTATAATTGTAGATCCAGACAAAAAAAATTTTGGCCCCAGTGACAATTGGAGTTTAAACATTTTTTGCTGTAATGGGACCAAGGATCATAAGAAAGCTTCATTACAGACACCTTACAGCTGATTATTGCAGTCTGGGACTATAGTAAAGCATTCAGAAAGCTTCCCCAGAGGTCAGAGGGGTCTGTCTGTAACTATGGGTTGTCTGTATGTCGGGTGTCCTTAAGTAGGGGACCGCCTGTATAAATGTCCCGGGTAATAGATACAAATAAAATAAGACATAAAAGAGCAATAACATTGTCAGATTAAACAATAGGAATAAGAAATGCATGACATTTTTATGTGATAAGTTCATAGAAACCGACTATTTCATGGTTTTATAAAAACTTCATGTTTATAAAAAATAATTTATTTAAAAAAATTCTATTAAATTCTACTTTCAATTTGACAATTTATTTTTGGATTGTTTTGGAATATAAGCTACAACAGAACTTTAAATTTCATGACGGATTTACTTTAGATGAATAAAAGTAAAACAAATTAAAAATGAATGTCAAATGATGTATACAGTGTTTATAGAAATGAAATAAAAATGAATATAATGTTGATGAAACTATAATAAAATAGATACTTTTAATACCGTAATAAAAAAATGGTAAAAGTAAATATATTGTTTTAGAAATTGTAACCATAAAAACTGAAGAAAAAGAACACAAATATTGTCACAACCATAAAAATGGAAAACCAAATTTGTTATAAAGTTACTAGTATAGGTTTGTTTTAATAAGACTACAAATTATGTTATTTTAAAAACTGCAAGTGGCGTTTTATAATTCATCTACATGCGCTGAATATTGAAATGTAAGATTTTAATATGGATACAGCAACAATCTATTAATTCAGATTTTTACTAACACTTTTCCTCTTGGTGTCTTGTTTTTGTAGAACTGATTAAAAAATAATCTGAGCAGTTCTGACAGTGTGTTACTGCTATAAATCACGATTTCCTGGTAAGATTCTGTTTCTATAAAAGTAACAGCAACAGGTTCTCGTTTTACATAAGGCTCTCGCAAAACATTTTGAAAAATGTAAAGATCTATATTTTAATAGGCGTTTTAAAAAGTTTATATTGAACTAAAATTAAACAGTTTTTAAAACCGGCAAATACACAATTTTATATTTTCCCCTCTTCTTTCCTTATTTCATTGTATACATTTTAGTAGATTTTATAACTGGATTTATTAGTAATATTTTGGTTGTCATAAACCGTTTTTTCCAAATGATGTATAGAGTTTCAAGAAATCTGGCTGAGCATAGAAGCTATAAATTCAATCTCGGTAACAACTAAACAATGGAGTTAAGGAATTTAAATATGTTTTACTCTAAAACAAAATAGTAAGTGACAATTTTTGGTGATTTTTTGACTTATACGTATTAAATAGACAAGATGTTGATGAGTCAACGGAATAACTTAAACTAGAAATTTGTAGAAGTTTATCCATTCAACCCACTGAATAAAATATCGCTATTCACTTGTTTATATGTTTTCGAATTACAAAAACTCAATTCTTTTTTTAACGAATCATTTCAAAGAGCTGTCTTTTAGTAAAATGCAATCAAAATAAGAATATGTGCTATGTATATTTAATCACGAAAACATGTATTTATGATTTATAATGTAAATATTATAAATACATGTAATCGAATTGTAAAATTCAATTTGAATAAAGATTTTATCTTTATTATTATTTTTTCTTTTTTTATTATTCAATGAAGCATATTTCATATCGCTCATATACTCATCTAAATTATAGTTTTTTAATACAAAGATACAAAGAAAAAAGATGTGTGTATATATATATATATATATATATATATATATATATATATATATATATAATGTTTAAAAAAAGTGGTTATCCTCTGAAACGTCGGATCCCAGAATATAGGACATCCTGCCTTTTTATATATAGATGAAGTAAAGTCCAAGTCAGCACAATCTTATAGACTCTTTTCACATATCTTGCCACACCACGTTAGTAACAATTTAAGAAAAAATAAATAAATAAATATATATATAATGTTTATATATGTAGTGTGCTTTAATTGTAATCCGACCTAAAAGAGCCACATTCCATACTACACCTATCTATTCTTCATGTGGAATCTCACTAAAGTTTTCTCTACTACACCTATCTATTCTTCATGTGGAATCTCACTAAAGTTTTCTCTGTTGTGTCACGGCTCCTGTCATCACTCCATTAGGACCTTCTGCAAGGTTCATAGACCAATTCAGAAAATACACCTGAACAAGCACAACAAGAATGATTATTCCTAATTGTGTTTCGAGCAAATGTTTCTTTTTAAAAAAATAGCAACTTAATGGCAAAAGGAAAGTTATTACACTTCTGCGCTACACATTAAAGTGACACTGGTTCCTTTCAAAGACAAATACGCGCCCTGCAATGTCAGCAATCCATTTGTTTGAACACCGAGTCACAAAAGTGACAGAACTCTGAATATACAAACATACGAGCTTATACAATGTAACCTCAAAGATGCTACACACAAGCATCGGGACATTGTTCTGTATTGTGGACACTATATTCAGCATTAAAATAATAGAAAATACTTAAAATTTAAAAAAAAAACATAAAAATGTGGGAAAAAAATAGATGGACTATTTCTGGTTTCTAAATGGAGATTAATTAAAGATCAAATACCTAGCGGTTTAGTCATTCTTTTCTTCTACTGCGTGATATTTTTTTATTCTGTTTCTTTATTTATTTTAATCATTTTATTTTACTACAGCTTTACCTAGAAATTAAAAAAAGGCCTAAATATTACGTCTCTTCACATTTCTCATATTAGAATTGAAATCCTTTATCAAAAATAGATTTATTTATTTATTTTACTTTATAAGGAGAATCAGACAAGACTGTTGAGTAGGATTGAACAAACTAAGTACATGTGGTAAGTGAAATATAAGTAAAAGAAAAAAAAACACACAAAAAGGGGGCACTGTCTCAAGTATGTCAATTAATTAGACACAAGATTGTTTTAAAGGGGTTGTCCCAGAGTTGAAAAACATGGGTGCTTTCTTCCAAAAACAACGCCACACCTGAAAATGGTTTGTGCCAGTATTACAACTCAGCTTCATAGGGATGAATGCAGCTGAGTTGCAATACCAGCCCAAAAAAATTTTTGCCTCTGTTTTTGAAAGAAAGCAGCCATGTTTTTCCACCCCTGGACAACCCCTTTATTGAAAATATTGCCATGTCCTGTGTTTTGGTGATCCCATGTGATCCTGAGATCCCCCGGGCTTCTTGTCTGACTGGGAATGTTAACACAAGGGCCACATTTATTAAGTGTTTGCGCCAGTTTTCTTTCTGACTTTGTATTGAAAAGTGAACGAGCAAACTGCTTGCACATGTATTTATAGAGGGTCTGCACCAGTTTTCTGTTGCGACTCCACTGTGTCCAACAAAACTGAAAAAAATGTGCACCTAAAGGGGCTCTTACTGCTTAGCCTGTCTTTGCGCCACATTTACTACTGACGTGCGCCACAATGCTGTCTGCACCACAATTCTGCAGCATGAGCAAAGTGCACCAAAAAATGGTGCACACTTCCCGAGCAGTGCAGGGAGCGCCAGATCCATGAAGAAAGGCCCGAAATCCTGAATCTGGCACCCCCTGCACACTATACAGGCAAACTGCACATAGTACAGACTGCACAAGTTTTGATAAATGTGGGCCAAGGAATGGAGATAGCACCACCGAAGTGGGGATAACAGGGTGAGTATCATTTACTGCATATCATTTATTTTTTTGGTTTGTATCAT